>PGFX01002633.1:0-13371 GCA_003612995.1 Prototheca bovis | reverse complement strand
AGGCGAGGAGCGCGGCCAGACTGCCGCGCTCGTCGGCCGTTTCCGGCGCGAGGTCCGGAGCGCACGCTCCTCACTCCGCTTCCACCTCACCCTCTAACCTAACCCGCGTCAGCTCCTCGTCCCCCCCCCCCCCCCCCCCCCCCCCCTCGCGCTGGCCCTTTGCCCGCCCCGGCTGCCTCGTTCCAGGCGCACGGCCCTCGGCACGCCCTCTTGCTACCCCTCTTCCTCTTCCCCTCGTGATCCCACGGACAGCATCGTCCATTTTCTCTGCCTTTTCGTCTCCCACTTCCAGTTCCCCTTCGTTTCCCCATTCTTTCCTCCGCTTTGCCGCTCCCAAAGCCCCGAGCGCCCGCTCCGGCGCCCACCGCGCCCTCGAGCGCTCGCCCCTCTTTTCCCCTCTGCTGTAGCGCTCTTGCGCGTGCTTCTTTGCCCTGTCGCCCCTTTGGGTCGCCTTTGACCTCGCCCGTTTTCTCATTCGCACTGTTCGCCCGCGCCTTTTGCGTCAGCGCTGCCGCTTCTGCGCGGCCTCACCCCTTTTTGTCCTCCCTTCCTTTCCCTTCCTGCGCCCTCCTCGTCCGGCCTTCACGGCCCCTGCCCACCCCCATCCCGCGCCTGCATTTTTTCCCCCCACCGCAATGCGTGTTGTATTCGTTCCGAAGAGCGCCGTTGCTCTTTCTCAACGGCGCTCTTCGTCCCGCACGCCCCACTTCCTCCTTCCCCTCCCCTCCCTTCCCCCTCTCCGCCCTGTGCTCCTTTTGCCTCTGCGTTGTCCACGACACAAGCGCCTCGAGATCGTCTTTCGTTGTCGCGCTCTGCTCGCCGTGCGTTCGGTCAGAGATGCGGGGGCGGGGGTGAAAGGGCACGGCGGAGGAACCATTGGGGAAGACGATGCGCCGGGCGCTGCGGAGTGCAGCCTGCCGGGTAGCCATTGTCACCCTTGTTGAGGCCGTGGCCGGAACCGCGCGGCCAGTGCGAAAGGGAGATTGCGCACTCGTGCAGCCCGGCATCGCCTTGGAGAGTCACGTAACACGCCGCGCCTGCGATGCGGCGCGGCCGGGCAAAAGGGCCAGAGAGGAGGCGGAACGGAATGTTGAGAGGGAAAGGGCAGAGACGCAGCGGCGTGAAAACGGCGGGGAGCCGAAGAGGTCGAGGGGGCCGGCGCCGAAAAGCCGGGCACCGGCAACAAAAAGAAGAGGGCGGAGAAAAGAAAGCAAAGCGCTCGCGGCGCAAACGTCGCGATGGGCGCGGGAGGGGCAACGGCTGGCGCAAGCGTCGCGATGGGCGCGAAAGGGGCAAAGGCCGGCGCGCAACTGCGGGGCCAGATCAAAGCGGCGCCGCGGAGAGAGCTATGGGTCGAGCCGCGCGCGATCGCGGGGAGAAAAGGCGGCGCGTGAGACGCCACTGCGTAGAGTAGGCCGGCGGGAGAACGGCAGGCGAGTTCAAAGACAGGAGGATCGGAGGGACGAGCGAGACCTTTGCAGTGCAGCAGTTCCGGAAAAGGCCCGTCTGTGTGCGCGTGAGGGCCCGCACGTCGTCTGCCTCCTCACTCGTCCCTCGCGCCGCCCCCCACAAAGCGTTCCAGACAACGCAGCAGGTGGCGCTCGCGGGCGTGGAAGCTCCTGGACAGCGCCTCGAGAGCCGACACGCGCGCAGGCGCGAGCTCGACGCTGGCACGCTTGGCGACCAGCAGGCGCGCGGGCGGACCGGTCGCCTCGGCGACCTTGGCGAGCGCGGGCCGAGCCGCGAGCAGGGGAACCGCGGCCTCGATCGAAGCGACCAGCTCCGGCACCGACTCCGAGATCGCGCCGCGGGACGGGACCGTCGTGATCGGCACTGACATCTGGGGGAGGGCGTCGGGGGCGACGAGAGGACCCGAGGCGGCGCGCCCAGCGACGTCAGCGACATCCTCCGTGTCCTTCAAAGCTACCTCCAAATCCGAAGAGGCAGCCTGGGCTTTGCCCGCAAGCGCGGCGACGGCGTCCTCTTCCCCGACCGACGACTTGCGGGCGTCGATGGCGGCAGTCGTGCGCGCGGCCTCGGTCTCGCCGGCAGCGGCCTCCTCCGTCCGCATCTCGAGCAGCTTCTTCCGAGTGCAGGTTCCGTCTGTCGTGCGCGCGTTTCCGTCGCGGTTCTCCTTGTCCGCCTCCAGCCGCGCGCCCTCGCGGGCCGAGGGCCCTGGGCACCGGGTGGCCACTCCCTCAAGACCGGGTTCGGACCGCTTTGAGGCGTCTGTGTCGCCGCCGAGCATACGCATGGCCTCCACCGCGGCGCTCTGGGCGGATCCCCAGGTGAGGTGCGAGACGGCCACCGAGGAGCAGGGGGACGCGGACGGAGCCGCGACGGCCGCGGGAGCAGAGGCCAGCCCGGCCAGGGCCACAAGCGCGGAGTCGCCCTCCGGCTCGGCCGCGGCGCGCTCCACGACGGCGCCGTGGCCCTTTGTTTCCTTCTCCTCCTCGTCCTCCTCCGAAAAGGCGGCGTCGAGCCGCGTGGGCTGGACGTTCGTGACGTCGCACAGGTAGCGCCGCTGCGTGCCGCTCACAAGTCCGCCGCAAGAGTCGGCCGGCTCGGCCGCCTCGATGTCCATCCTGCGCCGCCGCTTCGAGGGCGTCTCCAGCGCGGCATCGGCGGCGTCGAGCTCGCCCTCCGCGCGCGAAGGGCGCGAAGGGCGCGAGGGCTTGGGCGAGGCGAGCGGCCGTTGGGGCGCAGAGGCCGCCTCTGTGGGTTCGGCTGGCTTTGACCCCTCGGCAGCCTCGCCCACTTTGCTCCCCTTTCCGCTCGTCTTGGTGACCTCGCGCTCGCCGACCCAGCCGCTCTCGCCGCCGAACGAGAGTCTGCGCTCAGCGTCCGCCTTGGCCTCGCCTCTCCCGCAGACAGACAGCCGCCTGCCCTCGAGCGAGAGCTGGGCGGGCAGGGGCGGAGGCACGAGCGAGAGCCGCCGGTGCGAGTCGCCGCCGCCCTCAAGCATCGCCTCGAGCGAGGAGAGCGTGGTGCCATGCGCGTCAGACCCGGGGAGCTCGTGGTGCGGCGTCGGCGGAGCGCCGAGCGTGAGGCCAGAACCGGTCGACGCTGAGGCGGTCGCCCGCGCCAAGCTTGAGGCGACGCCACCGGAAACGGACGAGGAGGCGCGGGCGTCCTTGCCGGCCGCGCGAGCACCTTCCTGGACGTGCGCTTCCTTTCCGGACGCGCGAGAGCCCACCGAGGCGCGCGGCGACGGAGCCTGCGCGACCGTCTTCCCGCCCGCTAGGGGCGGGGTCTCGAGCACGGGCAGCGCACTGCCCTCGCACTTGCCGGAGCCCGCGCGGGAGTGGCCAGACGACCGCGCGGGCTCTGGCGACGACCCGCTCAGGAGTACGCTGGCGAGGTCCGACTTGATCGCGTTGGCTGAGACGCGTTCGGGGGTCGCGCCCGCGAAGGTCGAGCCCGTAGCCCTGCCGACGCCCAGCAGCCGCCTCGCGACGTCGCTCGACGAGGCGAACGAGGCGCGACGGTCCGCTGGCTCGCCCTCACCGTCGCGCATGGAAGGCGCCGAGCCGCCAGAGGGAGTGGAAAGGGGGCCGATGTCCCGCAGCATGGCGCGCGGCGTCGAGACGCCCAGCTGGTGCGACGACGTCTTCGAGGCGCAGGGCGAGGCCACCGAGGCTATCGGGGACGCCGGGGCGGTGGCGGACGCGGACGGCGGCGGCGCAAGCGCTGAAGGTGCAAGCGCGCCGGCGAGCAGCGCAGTCTTGAGCGGAGCGTCGAGAGAAGGAGCGGAGGTACCCCCAAGAGCGTCGAAAGACCGGGTGAGCTCGGGCGACTCGCCCGCAGGAACGTCGGAAGGCCGGGCGAGCTCGGGCGACTCGCCCGCAGGAACGTCGGAAGGCCGGGCGAGCTCGGGCGACTCGCCCACGGCGAGCTCGGGCTTGATCGCGCCTTCGGCCCCTCCGCTCTCGGAGCCTCCTGCCTCGGCAGAGACGTCTCTGGACGCCTTGGACGACTTGCCGGTGCGTGAAGAGGGACGCTTGGGCGCGGCGCTGGGGCCGGGGCTCGCCACGCCGGACTGCCCGCCCGAGTGGCTCAGGCGGCTCGAGCGGCGGCGCGTGTGGTCGAGCGAAAAGTCAAAGATGCCCTGAAACTCCTGCATGGCCTTTTGGCCAGGAGGGTGCTTGCCCACGCTGGAGGGAGAACACAAGGGGGCGTGAAAGCGGAGCGGAAAAGGGGTCGGCGAGGAAGCGGGAGGGCGACGAGCGGACGGCGGGGGAGGGTGCCCGCCATCGGACGGAGCGGAGCGCCCGCTCGCCCCTCGCGCGCGTCGCGATACAGCCGGCTTTCGCGCGCACGAACGGGTGCGCCTTTCGAGTGGTGAGGGGGGGCGGCCCGCGAGCGCCGCGAGCCCGCGGGCGGCGCCGCCCACCGCGCCCTCGTCTCGCCGCTCGCGCCGCTCGGAGCGGCGCCGCTCGCTTCCGGACCCGCCTCGCGAGGTCGCGCCGCGGCGGGGAGGCGCCGGTCCGTGCGCGCACCGCGAGTCCCAGTTCCATGGAATAAGCTGCTTGAGCGCTCGAATCTGGCGCTCAAGTTTTTTGTCCTCCATGGCGAGCCGAGGGGCGACCGCGGACGCGGACGCCGGAGCGCCCAACGGGCAAGGACCGGCGGGGAAAAAAGGCGACCAGGGAGCGTATGCGCGCGCGCGGGCAGCGTTCCGAGCGCGCAGAACGACGCGAGGCCTCGCAGAAGAGGTCGACGGCAGTCCAGCGAGCACCGGGCGGAGGAGGCTAGTCGCGTCGCGCGCTCGCGCCCGCGTCTCGGGCCGGCGCGCCTCCGATTTCAAAAGGCCCGTGGCGGGAAGCGGAGCGTGAAGCGCCTGCTGCGCCCCTTTGGCCGCGCGAGCCGCGGCCGAAGGGGCGCGTCGCTCGGCGGCCGCGCGACCGCGACCGAGAAACGCGCCCGCACTCGCGCTGCGCCGTTTTCGCTCCGAGGCGCCGCGTGCGAGGCCCGGTCCACCGCTCGTTTCGCCGGCGCGCGCGACGAGACGGGGGAAAGGAGGGACTGCGTAGGGCAAGCGCCGAACGCGGCGGGGTTTGGAGGAACGGGGAGCGAGTGCGGGGGGCGGAGGCGCTTCGTTGCGCGCGCCGGCGAGTCCCGGTCGCGGGCGCAATGGTCTGTCAAATCAAAGAGCAGCGGGACGTCGAGGCGGAGGCCGGTTGTCGACGCGTGGGCCGCGGTCGGGGGGTCGTCGTCCCGTCAGGGCGACGACCCCCCGACTAGACGACAATCCCGCCGGGGCGACAACCTGCCCCCTCCCAGCGCCGCCGGTGAGGCCAAACGCCATTTGTCGGGCCGTGCCACCCCTTCCATCCGCCAGAAAACGCGCAGCGGTGCCTCGGATGAGACGTTGCGGCTTTGCCTTTGTCCGTCTGCGGGGTGGGGCGGTCCTATCGCCATCCGCAAGGAGTGCCCAGCGGCCCAGCTCAGGGACGGAGGCGCACCTCGAGCAACCCTCGCCCGCCGCGACCGACGCCAATGTCTCTGTCCGGCTGATGCGGCTGCCCTCACATCGTCAACGGCGCAGCATGTAGATTCCGCCCCCTTCCGCGTTGCCGCTCAGGGCGAGTGCAGCGCCCCCGAGTGAACCGTCCCCCTAGCTGACGTGACGGGCGACGGAGGGTCCAAGGCGAAAAACGGGTCAACGTGCCCGGGGCAACGCGGCGCCCGGCGTCGATCGTATCGCGCCGGTCGGCATCGATCCCGCTCCCGATTTCTGGCGCTCGGGAACACCGAGCTCGTTTCCACGGCGCCTCGCATCCCTCTTGAAAACGTCGAGCTCGCGCCTGCGTTTCCTCGGGTCCCGCTCTGGGCCCCGACGCGGACCTTTCGAATTCAAACGGATGGCACGCCACGGGAGCGTGGCGGCGTAGCTGCGGAGGGGAAACGAAACCGACGGCGAGGGCCCGAGAGCAAGGGCAAAGAACGTGGGGAGCCCCCAGGTCGCCCGGCGCGTGCCGTAGGCGAGCCTGGTGGAGACAAAAAGGGGGAAAGAGGAGGAGAGCGGAGAGAACGGCAGGCGCGTCCAAATCGCGCGGAAATGCGCGATAAAAAAAATGGAGGAGGAACGCCTCATCCAGATCGCATCGGACGCTCGCAGATCGCAGATCGCGGATCGCAGCAAAGAGCATCAAGGAGCCGGGAGGGGATGAGAGAGGGAGAAAAGGGAAGCGGCGAGAGCGACCGCAGAGGCCGCGTTGCCCTCGGCAGGTCAGCTGCCCTCATAGAGCAGCCAGGACGCGCAGCGGACGGAGGAAAACGGCCGGGAACCGGGTGCAGCGTCGAACGCGCGCGACCGACGCGCGCCACGTGCCGTGGCGACGAGGGGTACAGCGAAATGAAAGGGTCATGCGATGAAGCGCGAGCAGGGCGAGGCCGAACGGGCCTCGCGGATGCCGAGGGCAACACAAAGACGTTCTCAGCAAGGGGGTGGGGAGCGGGCTCGAGGTCGCCAGAAAGGAGCCGCCGAAGCTCGCTGCAGCAGGACCGCCTCCCATCTCTCACTCGAGGACGCCGGTGAGCACGGCGAGCGTCGCGACCGCGTCCAGCAGTCCGAGACCGAGAACGAGTAGCGGCAACGCCACCTCGATCGCCCAAAAGGCTGTCGGAGACATGTTGGGGTTGTGGTAGACGCGCGCGACGCGAAAGTAGCCGATGGTCGCCGTCGACGACGCGCGCCCCGAGGCCTCGAGATCGGTCAACGCCCGTCGCGCGTCCGCCGCGTCTTCTGTGCCAGCGCCTGGCCCGAAGAGGCGTTCGTGCGGCCTCGATGCATCCAATGAGCTCGACGAGTCGCAGGGATACTCGCCGAGCGCGGGCTTGGCCGCACCCCCGCCGCTCGCACCACGGTCGTCGCCCGGCTCGCCGCGCTCGAATGGGGACGCGGCCGCCAGCGCGCGGGCGGCGACCGAGCTGTCGCGCCGCGGCTGCCCTCCATCGCGCTCCCAGTCGCCGCAGATGCCCGAGGTGTCGAACACGCCCCAGAGGCCCCCGGCTGGCAGCGGTGGGGGCGTCGGGCCCCACAGGCGCGTCTCCGGCGAGCGCGGCCGCTCACTGCCGGTGCGCCCGCGGACGCCGTCCCCGCGGACGCCGCCGCGCACAGCGTCGCCGTCGCGCCCCTCGTCCTCCCCGGCGCCGTCGAGAAGCGGCGTCCCGAGCGACTCGCGGTCGCCGGCGAGCCCAAAGGGACCCTGGCCGCGCCGCACGCCCTGCGACGCCTCCTCTTGCTCGACCGAGGTAAGCGGCGACAACGCCTGCGGAAGGACGTAGTGCGGGTTGGCCTGCAGGTTGTCGCGTAGCGCCTCGCGATCCAGCGACGGGTGGTGCAGCGGGCCGGTGCGGAGCGCCCGCAGCGCCTCTCGGAGGCGCGGGGCGCGGCCCTGCCGTCGCAGCCGTCGCTGTGCGAGCGACCTCGTCGCCACCGTCAGAGAGGCCCCCTGTCGCGACGAGCGCGGCGCGAACGGAGACGTGGCCGTCAAGCGACTCGCGAGCAGCGAGGCGGACGTGGAGCCCACCCCCGCGGCCGCCGTCTGCGCGCTGGGAGGGGCCGAGCCCGACGCGCCGTGCGAGGCCGAGAGGGCGTCGCCGGCTCTCGCCAGGGCTTCCCCGGCGGTCCGCACGCTCTTGATGTTCTTGACCTTGTCGTCTTTGGTGACGCCCACCAGCGAGCCGTAGCTCGGCGTGCGGCGAAACCCGGCTCCCGAGCCCGCCTTGCCGGACGCGCTCGCCTTGCCGGCCGAGCCAGCAGCGCCGCCGCTTGCCGCCAGGGTCGCGGCCCCCGCCGAGCCGCGGCTGGGGCGCGTGCGGACGGGGCCCAGACCGCGACGGGAGCCCGACGGCGTTGATGAGAGCGCGGAGGGAGAGGGAAGCGCGGAAACCTCGGCCGGCGGTGCCACCGACGCCATCGACGCGACTGAGGGGGCGGGAAGAGAAGCGGAATCGCCGCACGGCTCGAGCGGCTCGGCCGCCGAAGTCCCGACGCTCGGCTCGCGCGCGGTGAAGGGTGCGAAATGAACGAGTGGAGGGACGAACGCGCCCACCGCGGTCGAGTCGGACGACGTCGAGGCATCCCGCCGAGCCGAGTCGTGCTGCCGGGGCGCCTTGGGGCTGCCCTCGGCCTGCTTGGCCTCGGCGGCCTGATCGACAAAGGTGACCGAGGCGCCCCGGACTCCCGCCAACGAGGGCGGCCTCGAGCCCCTCCTGAGGCTGCCTTTACCCTGGAAGGAGCTCGAGAGCGACGACGCCCGCAGCGAGGACGCCGGTGAGGGCGACGACCCCGCCTCGTGGCGCCGGTGCGGGGGTGGCACGCGGATGCCCGCGGACGCCGAGGGCCGTGAGGGCGGCAGCGAGGGTGGCAGCGAGGGTGGCAGGTCTGCGGGCGGTGTGAGGCGGTCGAATTCTCGGCCGCCGAACGAGTGCTCCTCGTGGGACGAGGAGGCCACGCGGCTGCCCGGACCATGGTTGTCGGCCACCCTGGCGGCGATGCTCTTCGAGGACGCGCGGCGAACGAGCCCGTCGGGCGCGGTGCCCTCGCCCAGCAGGGCGGCGGTCTCGTCGTCCCGGCCCACCGCCCGGGCCGCGGCGGCCTCCTCGGCGAGCGCGTCGTCAAAGCCGTAGGAGGAGGGGCGGCCGTCGAGCGGCGCAAAGGGCGTCGAGGCAGCCGAGGCGAGCCCGTCGTGCTCGGCCTGGAAGCGCGCGCGCTGCAGCAGCATGGCGAAATGGGAGGCGATGGGGATGACGTAGGCGACCAGCAGCACGCCGGTGGATCCGGTGACGGCGAGCACGGCACCGCTGTCGCCCGGCGCGGCGAGGGCGGCGGCCAACGAGACGCCGACGACGACCGCGGCCGAGGCGACCCGCCGGAACGAGGCCTTGCGGTTGCGGTAGGCGGCGCCGAAGATGCCCGAGAGCCACGAGTCGACGGGGAGGCAGCAGGCGTAGACCGAGGGCGGCGCCGAGACGGTCAGGTAGAGGGTCATGAGCACCTCGAGCACGACCTGGCCGGTCGCGTTCCTGTAGGCCTCAGATCCGTCCGGGTTGACGACCTTTTTCCCAAACCACAGGACGTCGAGCAGGTTTTCACCGACGTCCGAGTGCATGGCGGCGCCAAAAAAGCCGGTGAAGATGTAGGCCGAAAAGGCAACGCCAAGGATGGTCATGAGGCTGGCGGCCCCGAGGATGCGCGCGCCCGTCCTCCCCGGAGGCATCTCGGCGAGCAGGGGCATCATGAGCGGCTGGAGGTAAAAGCAAAAGCCAAAGGTAGAAAAGCCGTTGGCGAGAGCCGCGGCGTCGCCCTTGTTGAACGCGGCAAAGGAGCCGTCGCGGAGGCTCGGGAGCCCCGCGCGCAGGCTTTGCACGACGACGCTGGTGGTGAGGACGACCACGACGCCCGAGGCGACGGCGCCAACGCGGTCGAGCGAGGCGGCGCTCTCGAGCGAGGACAGCGGGAGCACGCAGCCGAGCGCCAGCAGGATTTCAGGCAGCGAACCCGCGCGCGCGACCATCCAGCCCGGAGCGCGCTCGCCGAGCGCAAATTGCGCGCCGGCCGACGCCACCTCGCCGAGCTGCACAAACGCGCCGACCGTGGTACCCAGCATCAGCAGCGCGATGGACGCCTCGGTGAACCGGCGGTACCACGTCCCGCCCACCGCCTCTGAGTAGCTCTCGTAGTCGCGAGCACCCGTGATCTGCGCGCCGCGCGTCAGCAGCAGGCACGTGTAGCAGTTGAGCAGCGCGGTCACCAGCCCCATCACGGTCGCCGACACTGCGCCGGTGGTCGCGAAGATGTACGGCTGCGGCAAGATCGCACTGCGCGAGAGCGAGGTGGCGAGGAGGGGGGGGGGGGAGGGAGAGGAAAGGGTTGTCGGGCGCGGGAAGCCGAGGTGCCGGGGACTCGCGCGCGGAAACGCAGAGGTGGAGGCCGGGCCGCGAGCGTAAGGAGGGAGATGGCGGCAGAGGCAACGATGCAGGCGCACGCAACGGAAACGCGGGGCCAACCGCCGCCCGCCGAAGCTGCACGAGACGCCAGAGTTGCAGAACCGTCGCCCGTCGGCGTCCTCTGCGCGTCTTCCCCACGTCGCGAAGCGTCCTCCAGCGCGCAAACAAAGTCACACACGTGGACCTGGCGACCAAATCGCCTGTGCGCTGCCCAGCCCGCTGCGCCATCGCCCCTGGCCCCGCAACGCCTCCTGTCCTTCCTCCCCACCCACCCCCACTCCGTCGTCAGACCTCTGTCCCCTTCTCTTTTCCGCCCAGCGACCAGCCTCGCGGCAGCGCCCCGGGAGCACGCCGCGCGCCCGGCCGGGCCTGCGCGGCGATCGCCTTGGGGGCCAGCCTTTGTCCAGGGCGGCCTCCACCACCCTCTTTTTCCCCCAAATCCTCTCCCCAGGGGCCTTCCAGGCGAGGAGCGCGGCCAGACTGCCGCGCTCGTCGGCCGTTTCCGGCGCGAGGTCCGGAGCGCACGCTCCTCACTCCGCTTCCACCTCACCCTCTAACCTAACCCGCGTCAGCTCCTCGTCCCCCCTCCCCTCCCCCCCCCCTCCCTCCCCCCGCCGGCCCCTTTCCTCCAGTCTTCCCGCCGCGCCGCCGCAGCCGCCACGTTCCGCGTCGGCGCCACGGTCCTTCCCCCACCCTCGCCCTCTCCCTCCGCCGCACCCATCGGCGATCGCAGCTCCGACGCCCGCGCGTCCACGCCCGCGCGGAGAATTGTCGCTCGATGCGCCAAACGAGACGGCTCGCGCCGGTCGCGGCGCGGTGACGGCCCGGCCGCGGCCCGGTCGGGTGGCGGCTGTCGCGGCGCCGCCGCGCGCCGCCACCTGCGCAAGGGCTCGGCCGCGGCCCGGGTCCGACGCCGCGTCCTCCCAGGACCCACCCGCCGCGCCCTGGCCCTCCGCCCTGCCCCACCCTTCCCCCCCTCCCTCCTGCCTCGCCCCGCGCCGAGCGCACGCGCAAGGGTTGGAACCGGGAGCCCACACGGGCGATTCCGAAAGCTCGCACGCACTTTCCAATGACTCCCAGACTCAGAATCATGACCGCGCCGACGAGCTTTTTGAGATTGGCGCTGTTCCAGCCCCCCCATCGGTCGTGCTCCATCGCCGCGGCGGTCGCCCGCTCGAAGCGGCGCGGCCCCTGCTCGATCTCCCGGCGGCTTTCGATCTGACGAGAGGCGAGTGGCAAAGGGTGAGGCGACGAAGCGTCCAGGGGCGCGGGATACCACGCCGCGCGAGGCGCGCGAGGCGCGACCCGCGGCGCGCGGGCGGGCGGGCGCGCGCGCGCGGGCGTCTGCGCTCGCAGGGCCTGGGGAGTCTCGGCTTCGCCGCCGAGCTCGAACGGGAGCATACGCCGGGAACGCTTCGCGTCGAGTTTGGGCCCCCGCGCGACATAGAACGCTCTGATCGAGCGGTGGGCGGTGGGGGTAGGCGTTTCTTCCGGCGTTTTTTTTTTTCTCCCTCCGTTCTCTCGTCCAGTCGCCCGCGCGCACCGCCGCGGTGGGCGGCGAGACCGCCACCACCCGCGCGGCGGGCGTCGGAGCGGGGGTGGTCGCCGGCGCGGGGCCAAGGGGTCGACGGGGCGCGAACGCAGGTGGCCGCCAGGTGCGCACTATCCGAGGGCCCTTCGCTTGCTCTTCTGTCCGACGTCCGCTACCGACATTCGTTTCTCGCGCGCGCACCCGTCCAGGAAAACGGCCGCATCTCGCTCTGCGCGGCGCTCGATTCGACGGGGGCAACAGCGCCGGCGCGGTCGCGCAGCGACGCGCCGCGCGGGGTCCATGAAACGGGACGGAGATGGCGTGGGGGCGGAAAGTGGGGGCGGCAGCGACAAAGGCGGGGCCGCGGCAGAAGGTGGGGAGAGAGGGCGGATGGGGTCGACGGTCGCTGCAAGAAAAAGCGGCATGAGAGCCGTCGGCAACGCGGGAGGAGATGGGCCATTCGGAGGGACAGCAAAAGGAGCGCAGAGCGGTGCGAATCGCGCGGAGAACGGCCGCGGAACGCGACGATCGGGGCAGCCGGACGCGCGGACGGGCGGAGCGGCGCGGGCCCCGACGAGGAGACGCGGCCTCGCCGGCGCGGCGGCCGAGCGACCCGCAGAAACGCGGCGGGCGAGCCTCGACGCCATGCCGGCTGGCTTCCGCCCGCGCCGATCGGGCGCACCGCCGCGTCCCCCCGGATCCTCTGCGTCGCGCGCTCGGGCAATCGACCCCGACGGGCCTCGGCCGGACGCCGCCTTCCCTCTCTCCTTTTCTCTCTCGATGCGGACCGGCTACCTGCGTGGACCGATGGGATCGTTCTTGCTGGCGGCAGAAAAGCCCTTGGTCAGCTGCGAGGTCGAGGAAGAGAGACGAAACGATCAGCAAAACGGAACAGACGCCGGAAGAGGGGGCGATCCGCGGCGACGCGGGGAGGCAGCCGGCCGCAGGGCGGGGCGGGAGCCCTTCCCCGCTCCCCCCACCCCCGCCGCGCGACGCGCGCGACCGCGCCCCGAGCGTGGCGCCCCAAGTCGGCGTGCGCGCAGCGTACTCCCTCTCGTCGCGCGTTGCGCCCCCCCGAGAGCCCGGCACGGGTCGGCGGGCGCGCGCGCCGCTCGGCCTCCCCCCCCCTCCCCCCCTTGCCGGCCCGTCCCGGCCGGTCGACCCTGGCGGGCTCCAACGCGCCTCGTCCTTGAAGACGCGGAAAAACTCCGAGCCGGAGGACGAGATGGTCTCCTTGTGCTCGCCGCCCTTCTTGGCCATCTCCTGCATCGCGGCGTTGGAGCGCACGGCAAACTTCTGGAAGGTCCGGCTGCGGGGGGCGCAGAGAGGAGGGAGGCGGCCGGGTGAGGGGCGGGGGCGGAGAGCGGCGGCGGCCCTGGGCGCGACGGGACCGCGCGGCGCGCGCGCCGGCGCCGGCGATGCGGCACGGCGGGACGGGGCGCGACGCGGCGCCCTCGCAAGCTCGCGGGGAGGCGTGCCCACTCGCGCGTCCAGATCCACCATTCGCAAGAGACGCCGCAGGGGGGTCGCGCGGCGGCGACGGCCGCGGACGAGCGCAGAGCCGCGAGCACGCACCTGTTCGCCAGGCTGTTGACGAGTACCTCGTTGAGGAGGTGGTTCACCACGCGCTGGAAGAACGACATGGTCGCGAACCTTGCGAACTTGCGGGGTGGGCGCGAGGACGGGCAAACTGCGCGGACGCCGGTGCCGCACGGGCGTCATCGTGCCGACGCGGTGCCCGCGCGCGCCCGCGCGCGGGGCGCCCCGGCGGGCCGAGAACCGCGAGGCGCGGGCGCGGGCGGTGGGTGAGATGCGGTAGGCGGACGCGGTGGGGCGGGGTGGGGCGGGGGGGGGCGGGGGGGGGCGGCCCACCCCGCCCCCCC
>PGFX01002622.1:0-13401 GCA_003612995.1 Prototheca bovis | reverse complement strand
ACTTTCCCCCCCCCCCCCCCCGCGCTCCTGCTGCCCTCGTTCTTTTCCCCCTTTCCCCCCCTCCCCACCCCCCTTCCCTCTGCTTTTCCTCTTGCTCTCGCCCATGCGCTTGTATCCGAACGAATGCTCGAGCGCCTTTGCCAGCGGGCGGAGAGCAAACCCGAAGCGCCCGAAACCCCAAGTGGCCCGCATGCTCCCTTCCCCCTCCCCCTTTTTTCCCACGCGGCCGGCGTCCGCTCGCCGCGGGAAGCTTCTCGGTCCAACGTCGAGGCCTCGCTCGCTCGCCGCCGCCGCGCGCGCCGCACGCGCCGCGCGCGGCGCGCCCGCACTCGATCGCTTTCCGCCCGGCGCGCCCCTCCCGCCCCCCTCGGACCCCCGCGGCCCGTGGGCGTTCCCACCGTCTCGGCCCTCGCCCCTCGGGCCCCCTCGGCTCTCCTCCCTCGACCCTCCGCACCGCTCGCCCGCCCTCCGCGCCGGGCGGTTCCCGCCACGACCGCCCGCGCGCCCGCACTCAAGAGTCCCTGGTCCCGAGGCGCGTGGCATCACTGGCATCGCGCGTCGCCGGCACCGCACCGCTGGTCGCTTTTCGCGAGCATTCGGCATCCGGAAGGCGCCATGGCGACGCAGCAGACGCCGCCTGCGGCGGCGACTCCGGAGCGCAAGCTCACGCCCATGGCCCCGGAAGAGACCGAGGAGTCGGGAGAGCTCATCTCTTCTTGGGCGCGCCCCGCGGGCGCGGCCTCGACGCCCTCCAACCTTCTCATCAAGACCTTGGTGCGTCGGGAGGGTCGTGCGCATTGCGCAGAGGGCGTCGGAGGGTCGCTGCCGCCGAAGGGTGGGGGAGGTCGCGGCGCGGCGCGGCGGGTGGGGGGCCGGACGCTGACGGGCGCCCGGGCGGTTGCGGCCGACAGATGCGAGAGAGAGGTTGAACGGGGGCGGAGGGGAGGAGAGGGGGGAGGGGGGAGAGGCGGGGGAGGTGGGGGAGGAGAGAGCGAGCGAGCGAGCGAGCCGATGCTCTGCCACAGCCCTTTTTCCCCACCTCTTCCGCTTTCCCGCATCGAGTTTTCTCCGCGGCTACCCCTCCCCCCCCCCTTCCCAGCCGACACCAGCGCGCCCGCCCCTCTCCCTCACCCTCCCCTTACCTTCCTCCCTGCGCCTCTCCCCCCCCCTCACCCTCCCCCCTCCTTCGCCCGTCGCCCCTTGCAGTTCCTGTCTCCCCTGTCCCCGCCTCCCTCTTCCGGGGTCGATCGCGAGGTGGCCCTCAAGGCCGTGGAGCGCCACATCGTGGAGACGCTGTTCGCCGAGCGCTCGCGGCTGTCCGAGGCGATCGCGCGCGCCGGCGAGGCGGCGACGCCCGAGGCTGCGGCGGCCGCCGAGGAGGCCGTGGCCGAGCGGGGCGCGCGGGTCGCGGCGCTCGAGGGCAAGCTTCGCCGCGCGCGCCACACCATGGGCTCTCTCGCGGAGGCGCGCGCGCAGCTCGCCGACGCCGGCGAGCGCGTGCGCGAGGCCGAGGCCCGCGCCACGCCCCGGGGAGGCGCCGAGGGCGCCGAGGGGGGCGCGAGGGGCCCCGGGGCGGCGTCGCCGCTGCCGACCAGCGCGCGTCTGCAGTCGCTGCTGACCCCCCGCGACGAGGACGAGGAGGAGGCGGGCGAGGCGTCGGCGGACCTGGGCCTGGGCCTTGCGGAGGGTCCCCTGTCGCCCGGGGCCGAGGCGGGCCTGGCGGAGGGTCCCCTGTCGCCCGGGGCCGAGGCGGGCCTGGCTCGGTCTTCCGTCGAGTCGCTTCGCGAGGAGCTGTCGGACGCGCTGACGGCGATGGAGGCCGCCGCTCGTCGCGTGGAGCACACGGAGGCGCTGACGGACCTGCTGCTGTCGCAGCTGTCGGAGCGCGAGGACGAGCTGCGGGAGCGCGAGCGCGAGCTGGACGCGCTGCGGTCGGCGGGCGAGGCGTCGATGCGCCGGACGCAGGAGCTGCTGGCCGCGCGCGACGAGGCGCTCGACCGCCTGCACGCCGCGCGCGCGGGCGCCGAGGCCGAGGGCCGCGAGGCGCGCGAGGAGCTGGCGCGCCTCGAGGCGCGCCTCGCGGACCGCGACCGCGAGCTGGCCGAGGCGCTCGTGGCCGCGCGCCAGGGCACGCCCACGGGCCGCGGCGCCAAGGTGGTGCTGCCCATGGCCATCCGCCGGCTCAAGGGCGCCGAGGGGCGCGAGAAGGAGCTCCGCAAGGAGGTCGAGGAGGCCCGCGCCAGCCTGGCCCGGATGGCCCAGGAAAAGCAGGAGATGGAGGCCCGCATGGCCCAGGAAAAGGGGGCGCTCGAGGCGCAGCGGGCCCAGGAGCTGCAGCGAAAGGAGGCCGATCTGGCGGCCGCCATGGCGCAGGTCGCGTCGCTGGCGGAGCGGGTGCGCGTGCTGGAGGCGTCGCGGGACGCGTCGCTGGCGGCGGCGGCGTCCGAGGCGACGCGCGCGGCCGGCCTGCAGGCGCGCGCGTCCGCGGCCGAGTCGGACGTGGAGCAGCGCGTGCGCGAGAAGCAGGCGAGCCTCGAGTCGATGACGCGCGCGGTGGCGGGCGCCACGGCCGCGGCCGCGCACGCGGCCGCGGAGGCGGACCACGCGCGGGCCGAGGCGGTGGCGGCGGCGGCCGAGCTGGTCGCCGAGCGCGAGCGCCGCTGCGCGGTGGTGGAGCAGCTCGAGCGCGCTCTGGAGGAGAACGAGTCGTTCAAGCGCCACGAGGTGACGCTGCAGGCCGAGCTGACGCGCGCGCGCGCGGACGCCGAGGCGCTGCGCCTCGAGGCGCGCGCCGCCGAGGCCGAGCTGGCCCGCGAGCGCGAGGAGCGCGCCGGCGCCGAGGCCGAGCTGCGCGCCGAGGCCGCCGAGCTGGAGCGCCTGGCCGCCGAGGAGCGCGAGGAGCGCGAGCGCGCCGAGGCGGCCGCGCTCGCCGCGCGCCGGGACGCGCGCGAGGCGGCCGAGCGCGCCGAGGCCGCGCTCGCGGCGCCGCACGCGGCCGAGCTGGCGGCGCTCTCGGCGAGGCTCGAGGACGCGGTCGCGCGCGGCAAGGCCGACCGCCGCCGCGCCGTGGCGAACGACAACGCGCGCGCCGTCGCGGAGGCGGACGCCGAGGACGCGCGCCGCCGCATGGACGACGCCATGCGCGAGCGCAACGCCGCGCTCGGCCGCGTCGAGGCGCTCGAGGCCCAGCTGGCCGAGGAGACGGGCTCGCTCCGCTCGGACGCCGCCATCGCGCGCTCGGACGGCGACAAGGTCGCCAAGGCGCTCGCGCAGGCCCTCGAGCAGGCCAGAGACGAGCTCGCGGACACGAAGAAAAAGCTCCACGCCGCGGAGCAGAGGGCCCAGGGCGCCGAGAACGCGCTCGCAGAGGTGCGCTACGACGCCGCGGCCAGGCGGGGACCGGCCGGGGGAGGCGCGAGGGACAGGGCGGCCAGGGGAACGGACCAAGGGTGCAGCTGCACCATCGCGTGAACGACGTCTAAACAAAAAAAAAAAAAAAAACGCGCACGCACGCGCAGGGGAGGGGAAAAGCGGGGGACGGGCAGAGGGCCGGAAGGAAGAACGGAGACCCCGACCCCCCTCTCGGGGCGAGCGACGAGCCGAGGTGCGTCTGGCGCGGCGCCCTCGGAACGAACGAATCGAGAGGGGAGCCAAGGAGGGTCGGCAGCGCGCCGAGGGGGAACGCGCAGGGGCGGAGAGAGGGGGAGAGAGGGCGCCCGAGAGAGAGTGAGCGCAGGGGCGGAGCAGGCGCAGAGAGGGGGAGAGGGGGAGAGAGGGCGCCCGAGAGAGGATGTCTGAGAGAGAGAGAGAGAGAGAGAACGCTGGAGAGACTGGAGGGGGGGGAATCGTGGGGGAACTCATCGACGATCGACCATCGTCATCCCCATCGCACTCCGCTTCCCAGCTCTCCCTCTCCCGCCGCACCGCCCGTCCCTTTCTCTCCCCCCCTCTGCCCCACGCCGTCTCCGCTCATCCCCTTCCCCCCCTCTCCCCCCCTCTGCCCCACGCCGTCTCCGCTCATCCCCTTCCCCCCTTCTCCCCTTTCCTTTCTTCCCCGGATGCAGGCGACCCCGCCCGCCGCGGAGGCGTCTTCGGCCCCCGACGCCCCCCTGCTGGCTCCGCTGCTCCCTCCCCGCGCCGGCTCGCCGGTCCCCTCGCGTCCGTCGTCGGCGCCGGCCGCGGCGCCGGCCGCGCCGCGGCGCCTGCCGAGCCGCACGCAGGCCAACGCGCCCTGGTTCGACGGCGTGCTGGTCGTCGCCCTCTGCGCCGTCGGAGCGCTCTACGCCGCCATGGGCGCCATCACGGGAGGAAAGGGCGGAAAGAGACGGCAGAACGACGGCGCCTGAACAAGACGCCGCACCCCGCTCCAGCCTCGCCCCCCTCTGCTCCCGACCTCGGCGTCCCCGCGCCGCCACCCCTTTCGTTCCCCGCTCCCATACTCTCTTTGCTCCGTTCTGTTTCCCGCCAAATTATAGGCGTTCCCGCCAAAATCGCGTGCCGTGACCTGGCACCTGTGGCGCCTTTGAGATGCGGTCGAACGCGGCGAGGGGGCGCGAGGGGGCGCACGCGGAGCGGAGCGAAAAGGGGCGAGAGGGGGGGGGGGAGAGCAGGGGGAGAAGCGAGGGGAGATTGGGAGCGAAGGAGAGAGCAAAACGACGGGAGCAGAGGGGCGAGAGATTGGGAGCGAGAGGTGGGAGGCTGGTGCGGGCGGGAGGAAATGAAAGCGGCGAGGCGGGAAGCGGGGCGCGGGGGAGCGGGGGGATGGAAGGACGGGCGAAAAGAACGAGGCTGCGACTGCGGCTTTTTCCTCCCCGCTCCTTTCCTCCGCGCCCCGCGTGCATCCTCGCTAGGCCTTCCCTTCCCAGGTGACGTCTCTTCGCTGGTAGATCTGGAGGTAGGCCTCCGAGAGCTGCACCACCTGCGGCAGCACTTCGGTCACGTGCACGTCGTGCACCGCGTACCACGTGCCCTCCGCCTTCCGGAGCACGTGCGCCACGTCGGCGCCCGCGGGAGGGGGGAGCCCCTCGTGCTGCACGCTCGCCACCAGGTCGTACAGCAGGGGGTGCGGCGGGTGGGGGGGATGCGCGGAGGCGCCGGCTCCGCTCGAGGGGGCCCCGGTGGAGGGGGCGCCGGCTCCGCTCGAGGGGGCGCCGGCCCCGTTGGCGCCTCTCGCGCCGCCTGCGCGCGCGCCGCGGGTATCCTTTTTCGCGCGCTCCGCGCCGAGTTTGCGCGCCTCGGCGTGGATGCCTGCGCTTTCGAGGTCGAGGCCGCGGATGGGGAACGTGACGATGGTTGGATTTTTCTCGGATCCGAACTGCGAGGTCGAGAAGCGCGCGATGCGGATGGCGAGAAAGGGCGGCGCGACGGCGAGGCGCAGCGTGCGCGGCGCGGCCGAGCCGGGGGCCGCGCGGGGGGAGGCGCCGTCGTAGCGCCGCAGCAGGTCGGCGATCGGGAGCTGCGGGATGGTCACGCGGTCCGTCGCGGCCTCGCGGAACAGCGGCGCCGGAGGAAGATCCAGCGTCAGCATGAAAAACGGAAGCGTCGAAGACACGGCAGAGGGCGCAGGGGAGGGGGAGGAGGCCGGGGAGGCGCCGCCCTTGGCGCTCGTCCCGCCCTCGTCGCCCTCGCCCCCGTCGCCCGCCTCCCCTCGAGCGCCCTCGCCCCCGTTGCTCGCCTCCCCTCGAACGCCCTCGCCCCCGTTGCTCGCTTCCCCTCGAGTCCCTTGGCTCTTGCCGTCCTCCTCTGCCTGGAGCACCTGCATGGTGCCTCGGAAGCAGTCGGAGATGACGGAGCGTCTCTTGGGTCCCCTGCCTCCGGCGAGGGCGACGTGGAGGGCGTCGAGGAGCCAGACGAAAAAGGCGGCCGCGTCGGCGGCCGCGTCGGCGCGGAAGCGCCCCGCGCTCGCCTCCTCGACGGCGCGCAGAAACTCGTGCGGCGCCACGTGGCCGCGAAAGGCGCGCGGGTTCCAGAGCTTGCGGAGCAGCTCCGCGAACCGCCGCACCAGCAGCGGCGCCTCGGGCGCGACAGCCTCGGGCGAGGTCAGAAAGTGCGCGCGCAGCGGCTCGACCGCGTTGAGCGCCTGCACGGCCGCGTTCGCGTAGCCGTTGGCGCGAAACTCGTTCAGGCCCACCAGCCCGGGCATGTACGTCGTGCCGTCCGCGGCGCGGCGCCACCGCGGGTCCTCGGACAGCCGACGCGCCTCGGCCGGCGAGTAGTGCGGACGCAGCGCGAACGCCACGTCCTCCAGGGCGGGGTCCTCGACGCGGTACCCGTCCGGAAGCACGAACGCCGCGCCGTCGCGAAGGCGCACAAACACGCGGTGCCCCGTCTCCAGCGCGTGCGTGTGCGCGTGCGAACCCACGCCCTTGCCCTGGAAGTACTTGCCGCACACCAGACACGCGTACACGTGCAGAGGAGACAGCGAAATCGAACAGCACTTTTCAAAGTCGAAATCCAAATTCTGCAACAAACCACAGACGAAAGGAAAAAGGGGGAGGAAGAGGGCACGTGAGCTAGGAATCTCCTGCAGCGACGAGGCGAGCGCGTCGCCCGCGCGAGAACGCCCCTGCCCGAGCACACCCGCAGTCCGATCCGCTCCAGCCGCGATCGGATCCAGACCGGCGACGACGGCGCCCGCGAGGAACCCAAAGCCCAAGCCCCGCGTCCGCTCCCCCCCCCCCCCCCCCTCGCCCCCCCGCCGCGCCTGTCGGGAGATGGTGTCGAGGTAGGGGCACTCGGCGCCGGTGCGCACGCCTCCTCCCGTCGCGGTGGGCTCGTAATAGTCCAGATCCGCGTCCAGGTCGTCCTCGGGCGGCGCCGCGCGCGACGCGGGCGGCGCCGCGCGGGCCGCGCCGGCCTCGGCGCCCTCCGCCGCGTCCTCGCGCGCGCGCTTCATCTCGCGCAGGGCGCGGCGCGCGCGCAGGTCTGCGCAGATCCGTTCAGATCGCGCGCGAGAGATGCGAAAGGCGAGCGCGCAGAGAGGCGCGAGGCGCAAAGGGAGCGGGAGGGGGCCTCGCGGCCCGGGGAGGGAGCGCGGGCGCGCGAGACGGCGGGCGCGCGCGGCGGCGGACGCGCGGGCGCGCCGATGCGCCCCCAGCGGCGAAGAGGGGAGAAAACCCGGCGCCCGCGCGACGGCGCCCCGCGGGTCGTCGCGCGCTTCGTCCCTCTCGCGGCGCGCAGACGGGGGGCAAGGGAGGCGCGAGCTGGGTCTTCCGCCGCGCGCGGTCGGACGCCGCGGCCCGAAGGACCGCTGCGCCAGTCCCGGTCGCGCCCCCGCGGAGCGCGGCGCCTTCCGCCCGGGCGTCGAAGCGGCGGCGCCTGGGCCGCCGATGGCGCCGCGAGACACGCCGTTCTCGGCGCGCGTGCGCGCCGAGGGCGCGGCGGCGTCCGCGTGCCTGGACGTGGTGGACGACATCGTCGACGACCTGGAGAGGCGCCTGGACGAGCAGGGCGCGGGCGCGGCGGGCGCGAGACGGGCGCGGAGCGGCCGCGACGGCGCCTCGTCGGCCGCTCCGCCTCCGGACTCGCTGGTGCGTCTGTCGCTGGCGCTCGGGGAGCTCGAGGACGCGCTGACGGCGCGTGACCCCGCAGCGCGCGGGTGGCCGGACGCTGCAGCGCTGGCGAGGGCGGTCGACCGCGGCGCCGCGACCTGGGCCTCGTTCGTGGCGTCGAGCGTCCGGCCGGCCGTCTCGGGCGCCGCGTCGCCGCGCGACGCCGTGGTGGCGATCGCGAATGCGGTCTGGAAGCAGCTGGACGCCGGCACGGGCCGCGAGGAGCGGCACGTGCAGCACCTCAACTCGTTCACGGCCGCTCTGGAAAGCAGGGCGGAGGGCAAGGGCGCGGCCAAGGGCAAGCGCCGCTCGCTCGACTGCGCGGGGGTCGCCACGGCCTGCGCGCTCGCGGCCTGGGCGGGCGGCGTCGAGGAGGCGGGGGGGGCGCGGGGCGCGTGCCGCGTCTCGTTCGTGGTCGGGGAAGACCACTGCTGGCTGAGGATCGAGGAGCGCGGGGGAGGGGGGCAGGACGCGGGCGGGCCCGGGGGGGGCGACGTGGACGAGAGAACCGAGGGCTGCGGCGGGCCGTCGACCGATCGCGAAGCGCACGGGGGTGGTCGCGCCGTCTCGGTCGTGGCAAGTCGTGCCGCCCCATCTGGAGAAGGTGCCGTCGCAGCTTCCCTCGACGGCGTCGCCGACCCCACTTTCCTCGACCCCTCCGTTGCCGCCGGCCCCGCTCCCGTCGACCTCTTCTCCGCCGCCGGCCCCGCTCCCGTCGACCCCTCCTCCGCCGTCGGCGCCGCTCCCGTCGACCGCCCCCCTTCCCCCACCCCCCCTGCCCTCTCCTCTCCTCTTATCCCCGCCTCTTCGCGCCTCTGGGCGTGCGAGGTCACCGCGGAGCGTCCGGCGGCGCGCGGTCTGCCTCCCGACGCCAAGGCGTGGACCGGGTGGCTGTACGCGGGCGGCTGCGCGCCCGCGCTGGGCCCCGCGGGGCTGGCGGCCGCGCTGGCGGCGAGCGTCGACTCTCGCGTGCGCGGCTCGCCGCCGCCCAAGGGCAGCTGTCCGGCTGCGGACCCGGCGTGGCACTCTGCGCCGCTCGAGGCGCTCAAGGCGCACGTCCTGCGCCGCCTGCTCTCTGACGACGGGTTTGCGCGACGCGGCGAGGCGGCCTACCCCGGCGCGCTGGTCGCGCTCGCGACCGCCGAGCTGCTGGGAGAGCTCGATGAGGTCAAGCGAGGCGTCGAGGGAGAGGCGGGCCGGAGCCTCGCGTGGGCGGTCGCGCGGCGGGCGCTCGGCGGGGATGCGGAGGACCGGGCGGAGAGCGGGGGTGGGCATCCCCTCCTCTCCCCCCCCCCTCCTCTTCCCTCCCCCTCTCCCCTCGGCGACCCCTTTGCGGCTTCCGAGGCCCTGTTCCGCCGAGCCGCGCTCTGCTCGGCCCTGGGAGCGCGCGGGAGCGGCCCGGCCAGAGTTGGGGACGCGAGCGACGGCGGGGGGCGGCGCGACGCGGGCCGGATCCCGATCGCGCGAGGCTCCTCCGGCGCCGCGCCTCCAACCGCCGCCGTGCCGCCGGAATCCTCCGCCTCTGCGGGCGGTGCCGCTCCCGACGGTTCCGCCGCCGTCCCCGCGGGGCTCTCCCTGACCGCGCTCGCGGCTCGGTCGCCGCTGTGGTATCCGTGGAGCTCGCTGGCCCTCGCCCCCCTCTGGGAGCTGGACGCCGTGTACGAGGCCTCGATCGCGGGCCGGTTCCCGCGCCCGCTGGCCGTCGCCTTTGCGCGCGAGGCGGTCGATCGTGCGCTGCGGTGGCTCGCGGCCGCCGCGCCGGTGCTGGCGCGCTACCGCTTCGAGCCCTCGCGCGACGCCGAGCTGCAGAAAGACGTCGAAGGCTGCATCGAAGCCGTCGAAGAGGCCGCCGAGTGGGCCGTCTTGCAGCTCCAGAAGATGAACCGAGCCCCGGAGGACAGTGAAGGGGTGGAAGAGCGAGGGGGAGCGGAGGGAAGGGGGGAGGCGGAAACCGCGGGGGAGGCGCAGGAAATCGCCGAAACCAGAGACGACGAAGCGAGCGAGCGCGCGGTCGATGTGACCGACCCAAAAGGCCGCTCCCCCACCCCCGACCTCCCCTCGTCCCCTCGATCCGCCCCCTCGCCCGCCGCGCTCGCCGCCGTCGCGCGCCGCCTCCTCGCGACCCCCTGGCCCGCCGCCGACGCGCTCACCGACCTCTTCGTCTTCTGGGACGGCGTGGCGGCGCTCATGGCCGAGCGCGGCCGCCCGGCGCCGTGGGTCAGGGCGGTCGCGCGCGTGGCCAAGCTGGCGACCCCGGCCGACCGCGCGCTCGCGGCCGCGGCCGCGGCCGGCCGGGCCAGGGCCGCCGCGACCGCGGCCGCCGCCAAGGACTGGGAGCGCCTGCACGTGCCCAGCCTCTGTCGCCTCTACGAGGCGCCGGACGTCAAGGATGGGGGCGAGGGCGGGGGCAGGAGCAGGCGGGATCGGACCGCCGCCAAGCGCCAGAGGGTGTGAAGGAAAGGGGAGGGGGGAGAGGGACAAGGGGGAATGGAGAGGCGAGGGTGTTCTGCGCTCGCCTCCCGACCGCGCCCGCCTCGGGGGCACCCAACCAGTTTTTTCTCTTGTTTGTTCCATCGTGCCCTCCTTCCCCCCTCTTCGTTCGTTTCCCCCTTCCCTCTCGGTCCCCCCCCTCCTCCCCTCGTTTCTTCCTCCGCCGGCTCGCCTGCGCCTTTTCCGCCCGCCCCTCTCCGCAGCTCGATCCGCGCCCTTTTCGCCTCCCGCTCCCCTGTTCCCTTTTTTTTTTCTTCGTTCTCTTTCGTTCCCCTCGAGCACCGGTCGCACGATCTTTTTTCTTCGAACGATGCTGGGATATGCGCCGTGTGAGGAAGAGGGAGGGGGGGGGCGAAAACGGCATCGGTCGAGATCGAGGGTGTGAGGGAGAATCTCCGGCGAAGCCAGATAGAGGCAAACCTCTCCGAGTCGGGAAGACCAAAGTTGTCACTCGCGCGGCCGCCGGCCGCCTGAGGGCAGGCCGGCTGCCGCGGCTGGCGGGAGGGAGGGCTTCCCGCTAGAACGCCAGGCTTCGGCCCCAGGGTCCCCGCGTCCCCCTAGGACGGGTCCTAGGGGGACGCGGGGAGCGGGGAGCGGCGGAGCGGCCTGAGGGGAACGGGCTATGCGTTTGGTGGTGGCGCGTTCCTCACAGAGGGTCGGGATGTCGCCGGCGCCGCTTCGACTCGTCCCGCCCGAATCGCCCGCGCTACCCTCATCCACGCATCCCCACCTCTGGCCTGGCACCCCCCCTTTCCCTCCCTCCCTCCCTCCCTCCCTCCCTCTCTACCTCTCTGCTTCTCTCGCATCTCCGCGATCACGACGTCTTCGCGTTGCAAATGCCAGACGGCGCTCCGCCCCTCTTTTCCCCGCTCCCCGCCCTGCTTCCCACCCCCCCTGGCCCTCTGTTCCCCGCTACATGCTAGGTCCGACGGTGGTTGTTCCTCTCCTGGCGCTTGCGCGGCTGGATCTCTGCTCTTCGCTGTCGGTGAGCTCTGCGGGCGCGAGCGCCGCTCCCGGGGGCGGGAGCCCGACGGCGAGGGCCACGAGCGTCTCGCGGAGGACGCGCGAGGCGAGAAAGGGCAGGATGCCACCGGTGGCCCAGTAGTAGGCGAGGCCCGAGATCTCGGCGAGCGTGCGCGCCTTGGCGAGCCTGTCCGGCGAGTCGAGGTCGACGTACTCTGGCAGCGCGCGCGGCTCGGTCACGCACGAGAACAGCGCCACGGCGCCGATGAGCGCGACGCCGCCGCCGAAGAGAAACTCGCGCCAGATGCGCTGCGAGTCGAGGCCCAGCGCCTCGACCGCCGCCGTGCCGGCCGGCAGCGGCTCCGCGGCCCACTCGGGATTCATGTAGCCGACCAGCGCGTGCCGAGCGGCGTCGAACAGCGTCAGCTGCGCGATTCCCTCCGCCACGCCGGACGCCACGCCGAAGAGCAGCGACGACCACACCACGCGGCGCCGGCCCATGCGGTAGGCCGCGAACGTCGTCGCCGCGGCCAGGAAGAGCCCGCTCGCCACCATCATCCCGAAAAGCAGGCACAGCAGGGGGTCCAGCTCCAGCAGCGGATGAAGGTCGCGCAGCGCGTACCGGCGGATGCCGCGCAGCTCGACGTCGAACGCGCTCAGCGCCGCGCCGTCCGAAGAGGACTCGGCCTCGAGCCGGCTCGCGTTCACGCTCGCGTGCAGGCCCGCGCGCAGCGTGTGCGCCGCGGACCAGGGACCCGCCTGCAGAGACGCGGCCAACAGCGTGCACCACAGTCCGACCAGCGTCGACCACGCGCCTGGACGCCCGCCGCGGAACGCGCCGGGAGGGGGGGACGGAGGCGCCTGCGCGGCGGCAGGGGATGCCGACGCCGAGGTCGACGCAGCCGCCCGCGGCGCGGGGGCGGCCGCCTTGGCCGCGCCCTTGCGGCGAGCGGGAGGCATCGCGGAAGCGAAAGAGGAAGGGGGTCGGCGGCTACGAGGGTCGGGAGGGAGGAGGCGGCGAGCGTGAGGAAGCGATCCTGGGGGCGAAGCGAACGAGCGCAGAGGGGGGAAAGCCCAAGCCCAAAGGGTGTCCTCGCCCGAACCGCAAGGGGGGAAAAACCTGCAGCCGCCCGTCCCAAAGTCGAGCGCGCCGCTGGCGCTCGAACGCGATGCCCCGACGCTCCGCGCCGCGGGGGCCTCGCGTCCGCCCAGCCGCGGGCGGCGGCGAAACCGCCCGCGCATCCGCCCGGCCAGCCGCGCGTCCCCCTCCCGCCCCGATCCTTTCCCGCCCTTGCTCTCCTCCCCTCGAGCGCGATCGCGCCGCATGCCATATGGAACGAGACGCGTGGCTCTCTCTGCGGCACCCTGCGCGGCTCTGGCGATCGGAGACCGCGCGTCGACGCCCTGCGCGATCCGCGTCGCGGGCCTCAGCAAGGTCGGGGCTCGCGACGCGGCGTTGCGCGGGCCGCCCCAGCAGCGGCCCCCCTGCGCCGGCGACCCGTGCGCACCAAGAGCCGCGAGAGGTGGATCTCGAGACGCTCGCGGCGTCGCAGCGCCGCGCAAAGGGCCGGACGCGGCGCCGCCGGGCGAGAATCTCTGCCGAATCTCGCGCGCGCGCGCCCGCCACGCGCGCCGAGGCGCGCGCGACCCGCGATCGGCCGGGGGGGGATGGCGCCCGACGAGCGTCACGAGAAGGGAGGCGCGGATGTGGCGAGCGTGGCATTGCCGCGGCATGCGTGCCGCGCGTTTGCCGCCGCGCGGCGCTCGCCTCGAGACGCGCCGATCCCCTTGCCTCCGCGCTCCCCGGAACGCGCCGGCCCACCTGCTTCCGCGCTCGCTCCCCGACACGCGCCGGCCCACCTCCGCACATTCCTCGCTTACGTCCCGAAACCCTCTGCATCTGCCGCTCCGCCGTTCGATCCTGCGTTTGCGCGCGCGAGCCGCCGCGGAATCGTATGCCAAAAGCGGCGCGTGTCGCCTTTCGAGCCGCGAGGACTCGCGCGGCGCCCTTTGCGCGCGCGCGCGCCGGGCGTCGGCGCGGCGCTCGTCCCCTCTCTGCCCCTCGCGGCTGGTCGGATTCGCCTCGGCGGTCCGATCGACGACATGCGAGTCGAGTTGTCGGACGACCGGGAGGTCCCAGAGTCGGACTGGCCCGCCGGCCTGCCGCCGGACTTTACGCTCGCGCGCGAGCCGCCCGGGGCCGCGCGGCTGACTGTCGCCGGGCGATCTGGTGCGCGCGGATCGCGCGCGGCGGATCTCGCCGGCGCGGACGATCGAAAGGATGTGGACGCAACGAGGGTCGTGGGGAGAAAGGCGAGGTCTGCGCGATTGGGACAGGCTTCGCCTGGCACGCTGCCGACGCCGGGTGTGGGGCGGGGGGGGGGGGGGGGGGAAAGGG
>PGFX01002611.1:0-13405 GCA_003612995.1 Prototheca bovis | reverse complement strand
GTCGGCCCCCGCCCCCGCCCCCGGCGCCCCCCCGGCGCCCGGCGGCGGCGGGCGATTCCGACTCACCACTAGGTCCCGGCCTAGGCAAACCTCGAGCCGCTATACGGAGCCGCCAAAGCGCAGAGCCCACGCGCGCGCCTGCCGCCCGCCACCCTCGCGGCGATCTGAAAATTCTACCCCGCGATGCAACCGACGCCACAAACAGTACGGGGGCGCGAATCACATGCGCGAGCGCGGTTTGTCGCCGCGGCCTCTCTCGCCTAGGACATAGCCGGGCGAGAGAGGGCGGTGGGCGGCGGGGAAGGAGGAAGGAGGGGGGAAGGGGGCGAGGAGAGATTGTGGTGTGCCGGGTCGGCGGCAGTGTGCCGTGAGGGGTGGGGCAAAGGCGGAGGAGAGGAAGGGACGGCTGCGGCGGGGGGCGAGGGCCGCGAAGCGTCTCAGGCGCCAAACGGGCAACGGGCTGGATGGGCGAAGAGCGGGCAGGGAGTTGAGGGGCGCGGGAGCGCGGGAAGGGAAGAGGAAAAGCGACCGACGGATGGAGTGCAGGGCCGAGAAAGTGAGGGAGCGCGGAAGAGGGTTCAAAAGGCGCTGGCGACTTGAAGGGGAAGGGGGGACAAAGAGAAGGGGGCAAAGCGGGCCGACTTTGGCTCGCCGCGGTCCAACAGAGCGGGCTTCTGGAGGGCGGATTCGCAGTCGTTTCTCAAAGCCACCAGGAACGGATGCACCAGGAAGGGGGGCGAGGACGACTGGAAGAAAGCAGGCATGCCGAAGCGAAGAAGGGGGGGGGGAGGGAGGAGAAGAGGGGCTAGGGTGCCGAAGAGGAGAAAGAAGGAAAGGAACGGGAAGCTTGCCCTCGAGGCGGGGGACCAGATGTGCGGTCGGGACGAGAAGAAGGAAAGGCCGCGAGCCGAGCCACCGGAGGCGGAGGGAGCGGATGGCGCCGCGCCGGTCCGACGGGTGGGGGGGGGAAAGGAAGGGAGGAGGGGCGGCGGCGGGAAGGCGAGCAGGCGACGGTTGGCGGCGTGGGGGGGGTGGGGGGGGGTGTGAGAGATGTATCGTGAGCTGCAGAGCGCGGGGCGTCGAGGGAGGCGTCCGCGTCTGCACGTCTCGGCGTGGAGAGAACTAGGAGAAAGAAAGAGGAGAACGGATGCAGGAGAGGGCTGGGCGCGCGGTGAGGAACGCGGATGTGGCCGGCGCGCGGACGGCGCACCGGACGGCGCCCGCAGAGGGCGCCGCCGGGCCGAGCGGTGCGGGCGCGGGGCCGAGCGGACGGGCCGCTCGGGACGAGGTGTGTGGACGCGCGACGCGCGCGCGCAGGGAACGCTCTCGGAAAAAAAAAACAAAAAAAGGTAGGGGGTGGAGTAGTGGGGGAGCAGGGCGGGAGCGGAGGAAGAGCGTGGGTGCAACGCGGTCGTGCGCGGAATCCTCGTCCCTGTCCGAGGTGAGGGGCGCGCGGCCGAGGGCCGGGGCGGAGGAAGACCGCGAGCGGAGGTGCGGGAGTCGGGGGGACGTTGCGTTGGGCGTATGGAACGGTCGTTGGAGGAGGCAGTGAGGGGAGGGGAGAGCCTGTGTGAGCGCGCGCGGGCGGAAGGGAACGTCCCGCGTGGACGTCGATGGCGTGTTCGGCTGGCCACGGGGAAGCGTATACGGAAACGGGGACTGATGGCACCGTGTAGAGGCGGGGAGAGGCTCCGATAGGCCTCGATGGGCCTCGAGAAGAGCCTTCGGCCTCTCCCGTTACCAGAGCGGCACGGGGCCACACAGGCAACCTCGCGGTGGGCGCGACACGCGCGCGTCGCGTCGTTCGTCGAGCAGCCAGGGGTGAAAGAGCGCGAGCGGCTTGGAAAGGAGGGGGAGAGGGGGGGCGCAGCGGAGGAGGAGGAGAGGAGGAGGAGAGGAGGAGAGGTGGCAGAGAAGGAGACGGTTGGGGAGGAAAGGTTGGGGGGAGGAGCGGTGGCGGGGAGGGAGATGATTGGGGGGAGAGGAGCAAGAGAAAACGCAGCCAAGGCGGTGCTCGGCAAGGGAGGGGTGGCGAAGGAGCCTTCGAGGCAGGAACGAGTGAGCGGGGTGTTTCGTCCGTATCTAGAAGGAAAGAGAAAGGAAGAAGAGAAGGAGAGAGACAGAGCGCAAATGCGGAGAACCGTGGGGCGAGGAGAAAACGCAGAGGGGTGAGAGGGAGACGTAGACGAGGCAGAGGGAGAGGAGAGGTTGGGGGGAGGGGGAGGGAGGGGTCGGATGAGGCAGAGGATGGCGCGATGGGGCAGGCAGAGCGCGGTCGGACGCCGGAGGCGTTCTTCGGAACGAGGGAAGAGTCGCAAAGAGACGAGCGGACGGGGCGCGGCGGCGAAGAGGCGACGGCGCGCGAGGCGACCGGGGGGGAAGGGGGAAGGGACGCACACGGGCGGAACCGAGAGCGAGGGCAAACCGCATCGGATCCGGCTGCGGTAGGGGGAGGGCAAAGGAGAAGGCCGGCGACGTCGCGCGGGGTGCGTCGACGATGCGCGCAGCCGCGCCTCGGAGGGAGGCCGTCGGGCGACGGGAGGCGCCGCTCCGAGGGGGCGCGCGGGCGCGCGGGCGAAGGCGTGGGCGGGACAAGGAACAAGAGTCGGCTGATGAGACGGCCAGAGGCACCTGGGGAAGACGGTGCGCACACCGCAGGCGGCCGAAGATGCTGAAGACGGGCGGGAGTGGAGCGTGACGAAACTCTGATCGGAAGCAGAGACGGAGCGGCAGGAGGGCGCGCGGTGGAGGGAACGGGCGGGGAAGGAGGAGGGCAGGGAGGAAGACCGCAACGCGAGTGGGAAGCCAGCCGGGCGACGAGGCGAGGGCGCCTGAAGCGGATCCGGGAGGGCGGCGCGGCGCCTCGGGAGCGCACGCCGCATCGGCGAGCGGAGACGCAAGAGCGAGATCGGGCGGAAACGGCGCGGAGGAAAACGCGAGCGCGCGGCGCGAGGAGCGCGAAAGCGCGCTTTCGGCCGCCTCCGAACGGCATGCGACTTGCGGGGTGCTCGGAAGCAGGATCGGAGGTGGGGTGGGCGACCGAGGCGCGTGCGGCCTCGCTTGCGTCAAAAAGGCCCCGAGCGGGGACTCGGACGGATCGGGAGGATCATCGAGCAGTGGAGAGTGCGTCGAGGGAGCAGAGCCTAGGCCGAAGGGCAGCCAGTGGACCGGATCGGCAGGTCTTTGTGCCGGGCCACGATGCGGGAGGACGAAAAAAATGCAGAAAAGGCGACAAACGGAGCGAGGAGCTGTCGGGCCGGGGCAGGCCGAGGGTTGGCGAGCGCGGGGAGGACGCCGAACGGAAGAAAAGCGGAGGGGTCTACGAGGGCGGCGATCAGCCGAAGGCGGCCGCCGAGAGCGGGAAGAAGCTCCGAGCCCGAGACCGAGAAGAGGAGAGCAAGATGGCGGCGAGCGGTGAGCAAGGACAGAGAGTCGACCGAAAGCGGCGAAACGCCACGGGGGGGAGGGGTCCGCGGGGGGCGGACCGCAGGACGTCGGGGTCGGTGGAAAAGGTCGGGGGGGGGGGGGGGGACGTGCGTCCCAACTGGACGCGGGAAGAGCCCCGCCACGCGGAAGCCCGACGCAGAGCACTCTCCGCTCCCCGTCGCGCCCCGTCCGCTGCAGAGCGCCGAGAATGCCAAGACGGACGAAACGGACCAAAGACGACGAAAGCAACGCAAGAAAAGCGCATCAAGGCGCGCTCGAAGGGTGGCGGCCGAAAGGGTCGCGCAACGACAGCAAGGGCGGACCGGGTAGGGCGGCTCGCAGGGAAAAGAAAAGATCGGCAGGTCGCGAGGGCGCGAAAGCAGATGGCGGCGCAGGCCGGAGAGCGGACGCGTCGACAACCTGCGGCGCAAACGTCGAGGCGCGATACAACGCGACGGGCCGGGAAGAGGCGGAGGGGCGGAGCAAGGTCCGGGCACACGTTTTCGTGGACATGCAAATCTCCAGCAAGGGGGAAGGCTCGGAGGGAGAGCAAGGCAAGCGCAATGGCAATTTTCAGAAACGAAGAGCTCGACGCGACTCTGAAGAAGGGAGCACACGACCTGAGCAGCGGCGTGTCGGCGCCGAGAAGCGGGCAACCCGAGCAGCGGCGCGTCGGCGCCGAGAAGCGGGCAACCCGAGCAGCGGCGCGTCGGCGCCGAGAAGCGGGCGACCCGAGCAGCGGCGTGTCGGCGCCGAGAAGCGGGGGAGCTCGGTAAGAGGTAGAGTTCGACGCGACGACAGCGAAGCAAAAGCAAGCGGGGTGGGATGTCTTGGAGGGATGCACGCGCAGGTCGCGATGCGGAAAAAAATGCTTGCCGTCGAAAAGTTCGGCGCGTCTTGGGGAGGCGGCGGTGGGGCGGGCGAGGTCGAATCGGTTTCCAGCCCGGAAGACTCGCGGAGCGGAGAGCGGCGAGGACGGACCGAGAAGAGTTCGGAGCGTCGTCGTGCCGAATTCGATTCCGAACGAAGAACGGCGGTGGAAGGGGGGGGCGTGGTGTGAAAAGGGCGGGGGGGAATGGAGCGAGCGAGGGTGGGGCAGTTGAAAGGGAGAGGCGACAGAGGTGGGCGCCTTGAGGCTGGCGATCGGGCCAAGTGGCGTTGGGAAATGGGGAATCGGGGGGTGGGGGTGGGGGAGAAGAGGTAACGATGACGAGGCAATTGCGACTGAGAGAGTAAAAGGCGCCGGGTAGCGTGGCCGTCGAGGGGGTCTTTCGACAGAGAGGGCAGCAGCGACCCCGTCGGGATGGCACGATGCATGGTCGGCACAGCAAAGGTCCGCGGGAGAAGCGAGGCTACGGACGGGAGGGGCAGGAGGAGGAGCGGACGCAAAGCCGAGCATTGTGGAAGATCGAGGCGAGCCCGGGGCTCGGAGGGGCTTGTGGACAATGTAAACGACGACGGGCGAAACGGGTGCGATTCGGAGACCTCCTTTGATCCCCAACCTCCGGCGACGAGTTGCGCGTCGTTCACCCGAGCCAGCAGACCGCGCAATCGGCGATCGCAAGCAAGGCGCGAGCACATCGAGGGAATTGCGGCGAAAGGGATCCCGAGCAAGGTCGCGCGCGGGCGTGTGCACGTGGCGCCCGTCCGAGTGCGGGTTGAGGCATGCCGAGCGCGCGAGGAGCGGCGCGTGCGCCGCCCCTCGCGGTTCCAGCAAAGGAGATCGTGGGGCTCGAGAGCGGCGCAGCGTGGCGCGAAAAGTGCTGCGGGCTGCGCAGCTGAGGCCGCGAGACCCCAAAAGCCATGTTGGAGACGAGGAGCAGGAGGAGCTGAAAGCGACGGAGAAGGCAGGCTTCGGTAGAAGGGCGTCGTTTTTTTTTTCTTGTTCTTTGATGGAGGCTGTGCGAAGAGGCGCAAAGGAAAGCCGCAAGAGGATGCGTCCAACGAGCGCGATAGCACAGAAGAACTGGCGTCCAAGGTGGAGGCACGAGAAGCTTCCGTTGCCCCGGGGGGTGACAGCGTTAATGCCAGGAAGGACGCGCGAAGGGAGCGTGTAGCTCGCGGAGGGAGGCTCGCACGGACGAGCGTCGGAGCTTTTGCGAAGACGACGATGCAGACGGTGGGGGGTCGTGCGCAGGATGGGGAGACGAAAAGAGAGATAGCTGGCGAAGGCCGAAGGTGGGAGGAGAGAGCAGGGGCGAGGGGAGACCAGAGGTGGGAGGATGGAATGCGAAGAGAGACCGAGGGTTGGGAGCGAAGAGGGCGACAAGAGGTCGCGGGAGCGAGCGCAGGAATGTAGAAAGGAAAAGGGAGGGAGGCGTTCAGAGGGACGGACCGTCGGCCACGAACGATGGACAAAGCAGACAGTATCGGCCAGCCGCGCTGGGCAGGTCGAAGAGACGAGGCGCTTTCGGTTGGAGGGACAGTGCGGCGGAGAGAAGAGATCCGAGACGGGGAAACGAAGAAAGAGGGGTTGAGGAAGGTTCGGTTGGCAGAAGGTTTCGGAAGCGGGGATGCAGCGAGGCGGGCGGCGGGCATCGAGCGCGTCGAACGGCCGAGTGGGTTTGGGCAACGGGTAGCGACTCGAAGAGGAGCGAAAAACGGAAAGAATAAAGGCACGTGCAGGGATTGCAGGGACGAATGGATCGTCGAGAAGGAATCTCGCGCGGAGCGCAGCTGCCCCGAAACGCGAGAAAGAGGCGTCACGTCCGCACCACGAGAGGCGACCAGCGCGGGGAGACGCCTCGAGAAGGGCCGGGGGCGCGGCCTGAGATCGTGAGCGCGGGCGGACGGAGCAGATGGCGTCGGGGCAGAAAAGGCGGCGAGGGAGAGGCGGAGCACGCAGAGCACGCGGCGCGGAAACCGACGGAGCGGGTATCCTACGACGGGGCGGCCCTTTGACGCCTCGCGGTCGCGAACGCAGATGTGCCGCCACATGGGCGCGCTCGGAGCGCGAGAGGGCGCGAGTGAGGCGTCGAGCCGGACCGATGCGCATCGACGAACGCAAGACAATGGTCGAGTCGGGCCTGCGCGCGTCAAACGGCGGCTGCCGGGCGTCTTGCTGCGGCGTCGCGCCCGACCAGAGCAGGCGCGAAAACCGGGCGTCGGCCTACCCCGTCATCCTGCCGGCCTCGAACGCCCTGCGGATGCCCTCCCCAAAGCTGCGACGCTTTCCTCTCCTCGTCGACAAGTGGGAGGCAGCGGGACCGGAGGCGGCGGCAAGACTCGTCGTCGCCGCCACGGCGGGAACCGCCGTTTTCACGCTGGTCTCCGCGCCAGCGGAAGGCACCGTTTCCACGCCGATCGCCGCCCCGGCGGGAGTCGCAGTCACGGCTTCGTCGCCGCCAGCACGTCCGCCGTCGGTCTCGCCGACGACGGCTCCCGTAACGGCGCGGGCGGCGCGGGCCTTGCTCCGGCGGCGCCTGGTCGCGAGGCGCTCGCGCGCGGCGACGCGCTCGCGCGCGACGTCCTCGAAGACGACGTCGAGCAGCCTGCCCAGGTCGGTGTGGCACGGCCAGGCGAGCATGCGCAGCACGAGCATCTGTCGCGAATCGGCGATGCGGTGGATGCGCGCGTAGACGTGCATCCACACCGCGCGCTCGTCGGAGAGCGTGTCGCGGCACAAACCGAGGAGCGCAAAGGCGCGAGCCGAGCGCGCGGCGCCCGTCTGGATGTCCGGCAGCCGCTCGTCCTTGAGGACCCGCAGGAGGCCTTCCAGAGCGCGCTTCCTGCGGCGCATGATGGCCTCGAGCGCGAGGCGCACGCGCACCGCCAGGTCTGCGATGGCCACCTTTTGCAGCGGGCGCAGCCCGATGCCGCGCACTGCGCGACGCCAGTGTTCGGGGTCGCCCTCGGCCGCGGCCACGTCCTCGGGCTTGCCGCGGAAGACGGGCACGACGTCCTCCGGGCGGCGCTCCAGGAGCGTGCGCATGAGTCGCAGCACCTGCGCGCGAGCCTCGCGCGCAAGCGGCGACCACTCCGCCCCGACGTCCGGACGCGAAGCAGCCGGCTCCAGCGAGAGGCTCTCGCCCTGCCGCGACAGCGCCATCAGCGCCATCGAGCGTCCCACGAGGTACTCGTTGTGGAGCGTCTCCTCGGGGTCCTGCACCTCCATCCAGAGGGCGTGGGCGGCCGCGTCCGTCCACGCCGATCGGGCGGCCGGAGCGGCGCTGGGGCGCCCGAGCGTGGGAGCGAGAGCCCGAGCGGAGGCGGGAGGGATCCGCAAGGGGTCGGCGGGAGCTTCCGCAGCGACAGCGAGCGACGCTGGAGTGTCAGAAACTTGCGCAGGGGGGGCGAGACGTGCTGAGCCGAGGGGTGCTTTCGGGGGAGGATGCGGGGTCAGCGAGGCATCGACATCCCGCGCAGCCACGGCGGATCGCGCGGACAAAGGCGCAAAGGAAGCGGAGGCCACCGAAGGAGGCGGCGAGGGATGCGCGGCGTTGGAGAGCGGCGCAATCGGAACGGCGCAGGGTCGATCAGCGCAAGGTCGCGAGGGGCCGAGAGGCGCGTCTCGAACGTCAGAGTCGCCGCCGACCCCCCCCCCCGGCGCCGCGCCGCGCGCCCTCTCGCCAAGCATCGCCGCGAGGGCCGCTACGCTGCGCTCCCCGCCGGCGCCCCCCACGCTCGCGCCTCCGATGCCGAGCGACACGAGGAGGCCGGGGTCGGTGCCGATGAGGTCCCTCAGGGTCATGCTCTTGAACATGCCCGTGGACAGCGCCGACAAAAGCCCCCTGAGCGGGGCGGGGCCGCGGCCGTCCGAGAACAGGATCTCGGCGATGCCCTCCAGCTCTGGCGTCTCACGCAAGATCTGCTCCAGACCCTCGGGCCCGAGCGCCCCCAGGACCGGCAGCGGCGTGGACAGCACCGCCTCGAGCGAGCGCGGAACGGAGACGGCGTGCGACGAAGCGGCGCTGCCCGAAGCGGCAGGGATCGGATGCAGAGTCGGGGTGGCAGAAGCACCAGTGGCGGCGGCGGCGGAGGTGGTGGAGGCAGCGTCGCCCGAGCCCGCAGCCGCCCCCCCCGTCGAGCCAGAGGCCGCAGAGTCGGGGTGCGCGTTGGAGACAGACCCAGAGTCGCGTGCGCCAGCGTCGTCGGCGATCAGATCCGACATCAGCGGGGTGACAATGTCCGGGTTCAGGCTCGGAAGCGCCAAGCTCAGCGGCAGCGGCAGCGGGAGTGCCCCCTCGGGGGGCGAACGGGGCGACGACAGAGAAGAGGCCGACGACGACCACGACGGAGACCTGGGCTCGGCGGCGGCGACGGGGGCCGACGAAGGAGACGCCGAATAGCCGCCAAGAGGCATGTCACTCTCGGCCGCACTCGGGAGTCTGAGGCCCGGATCGGGTCTGGACGAGTCGTTCGAGGACGACGGGCGCGAGCGGGCCTCGGGAGGGCGCATCGCCTGGCCGCCAGAGGCCGCTCCGCGTCCGCCGCGGGAGGGGGGGACCTTGGAGCTGCACGTCGCGGAGCGCGTGCTCGATGCGGACTGCGCCTGACCAGACTCCGCCGACGTAGGCGACACGAGCGAGGAGGAGGGCGACGCCCCCTCCGCCGACGCCGCGAGCGCCCGCGACAACGAAGTCGGCCGCAAGCCCCGGGCCAGGCCGCGCGAGCACTGCGACCCCACCGAACCTCCGCCTCCTTGGACGGCAGCGTCCGACGACGGACGGCTGCGGACGGAATCCGCAGCGTCGGGGGTGCCTGCATCCGCCACCGTACGGCCGGAATCGACCGCGACCGCCTCCGGAAGCGTCTGCACCAAAGACTCCCCGAGCGGGCCGGGGGCGGTCCCGCCGGGGCCCGCCGCGGCCGAGAGCGTCCCGAAGCCGTCGCCAGAGGCGTCAGCTCCCGGGGTCGTCTCCTCGTCCCCGCCTGTGGCGGTCGGCGGCCGCGGCTGCCGTTCGGGCTGGTGGTGGCTGAACTGCGCCGTCTGGGGCTCGCGAGGCGCGAGCGCCGCGCTCGTCGACGACCGGGCGGCTGCAGCCGAGCCCTTCTCGGCGCCAGAGAGCGACGTTACCTCGGGGGCGGCTGCGGGGCAGGGGCGCGACCCGGCGCGCGAGCCCGAGCCGGAGGCAGAGTCGGTCGGCGATCCCTGCGATCCCTTTCCCGGGCGCTTCTTCTTTTTGCGCTCCTCCTCGTCGTCGACCATCACCCACCTCCCGACGACCTGCGTGACGAACTCCGACGCGTGCTCGGCGGCAACGACGTCGAGCGTAGTGTTGCCCCCGCCCGGCCGCGAGGCGTCGGTGGCTTCCACGCCGATGCTGCCGTTCTCGCCAAGCACCATGAGACGTCGTTCGCGAGCAAACTGCAGCCCAAGGAGCTGAAAGTGCCACGTCAGCGATTCGACGTCCGCCTGCGCGAGCTCCTCGTCTGCGGGGATGGCAAACTCGTTCTCGGAGATCATGAAAAAGACGGCATCAAACCACGCCCGCTGCCCAGGCGTCAGACCCCGCAGCTCGGGGAGCTGCAGCTTCCGAACCGCCTCGAACAGCGCGTGCACGGGAGGAGCCGGCGCCGAGGAGGTCGGCGAGGCGGTGTCGTGGATCTCCGGGGGAGCGCAGGAGCGCAAAGCCACGGCGCCGTCGACGCTCGAGGCGGCTCCCGTCGACGCAGTGGTGGCGCCACCGCTCGGCGCGGCGGCCAGTGGCGCATCGAAACGTTCCCTTCGCACCGCAGCTGGCGGTGCGTCGAGAATGGCCCTTTGCACCGCAGCTGGTGGCGCGTCGAGAATGGCCCTTTGCGCCGCCTCCGACGGGGTCTCGACGATCGTCCTCCGCAGCGCCCCTGGCGACCCCACCAAGGCGCTGGCCCAGTCGAGGCTGCCTTCCCAGTCTCTGGATGACCGCGGCGCGTCATCGAGATTGCCTGCCGCGGGGCCGGCGCTCGGTGCGCCCGCCGCGGCCCCGTGCTCCTCCGGCACCAGGTACGAGGTGGGCAAGCCGCCCCATGTGGCCGCCCCGACGTTCCACGCGTTCCTGCCCGAGCCCAGCCACGACCCTTGGGCCGAGCCCGAAAACCTCCCGGCCGCGCCCATCCAGCGCCCCACGACCCCTCCGAGCTCTCCCTCGAAGGCGCCACGGCGTCCGTCGTCGCAAAACGCGCCGCGGCCACCGCCACGGAAGCGCGACCCGCCCCCTTCCTCGGCGAGCTTGGCGGCGACGTCGAGCACCTTGGCGCAGTCGTCCCTGAAAACCAAGAGACGCTCGAGCAGGTCGCGCTGGGCGATCAGCGCGGCGTGCTCGGTGCGGGCAAGCTCCAGCGCCCAGCGCGACGCCTCGTCCTCCTCGGCGGCCTTGCGCCTCTTCTCGCGCAGGTTGGCCCTGAACCGTGCCTGCGCGAGACGGTTGTACTCGCGCGCGCGAGCCTTGCGCTGCTCCTCGAGCGACGCCTTGGAGTCGCCACTGGGCATCGCCGCACCGGATGGCGACGGCAGAGGCGAGGGGTCCGTCGAGCCGGCGGAAGGCGCGGGAGGGCGAGAGGCGTCCGGCAGACGCGCAGGGGCCGACGCAACTGACGGGCGCGACGACGTCGACTTGCCCGGCGCAGACGCAGGCGCCGGCACGGGCGAAGCACCGTACCTGCTGGCGGACGCAACCGCAGACGGCGTGACCGATGGCTTGTGGGCGAGGCGGTGGGGGGGCCCGGCGGGCGAGGAAGCAAGAGCCGACGCGGGAACCGCACGGGGCACCGAGATGCGTGACCCGGGGGTCGAGGGGGGCGCCGAAAGGCCCGACGAGGGAACGGCCGCCATCTCCTCTCGACCGGCAGCCGATGCCACAATCGGGGGATTCTCGAGCACGCGGCGCTGCGACGCGGACGTCCCGGCCACCTGCAGACCACCGGCCAGGCAGGCGACCGCCTGGGCGTCACCTCGCGATGCGCCCCCAGCCTCGCCCGCTCCAGCGGGCGCGAGCCCGCCGCGCCCGTCCGTTCGCGGTCCGGCCGCGGCGCCCGCGAACGCGCTCAACGCCCCAGTTCCATCCAAGGTCTCCATCGGCGCGGACTGCAGCGCGACGGGCAGGCCCGAGGACGCTTCGCGGAGGCCAAGAGCCACCCCGGCCCCGTAGCCCTGGTCGACAACAACGTCCCCCGCGTCGCCCCCAGCGCTCGGCCGCGACGGAGGATAGGCGAACGGGACGCCCTGGAAACGCGGCTGCGACGCCAGCGCAGCAGCGTTGGGCGCGAACGACCGACTCTCGTCGGGTGCATCCTCTCCGCGTTCCAAGCCGAAGAAAAGAGCATGGGGATGCGGAAAGGGGGCCAGAGCGAGGTGCGGCGCCGTTTCGCTCGGGGCGCACGGAAAAGGGTCCGGAAGCGTGCGACTCGGCGGAGCGTAGGGTTGGTAGGGCCACGCGGGAGCGGCCGCGAGTTGCGGCGGCGCCCGCGGCGACTCGAAGCGCTGCGGACCGCAACCTCCCACATCCCGCTCCCCAGGCTGTGCCGGGACGGCCTGGGAAGGGTGCACAACCCCGGACGCGGCCGGCGCAGCAAAAAAACGCCCAGACGGGCCCTCGTCGTACTCGAGCGGGCCGGGCGCGCCGAGGCGGTCGCCGCGCCCGTCCTCCCACCCGCGCGCGTCGTCCACGAGGACGCGAGACTCGGGAGACGGGCCCCCTGCGCGGCCAAAGGCCGCGCCAGCGCGCGCGTCCGGAAAGACGCTCTGCACCGAGTGCGGGTGCTCGGAAAAGGCGCAGCCGTCTCCGGGCCGCCACTGCGGCGTCTCACACCGCGCAGAGGCCGGGGGCGGAAGGTGGGGCGGCGCCCGCAGCCCTGGCAAAGTCCCTGAGGGGGGCAGCGACCAGGACACGGGCGCAAAGTCCTCGGACGGAGACTGCTGGAAGCACGTGGCCTGCGACATCGAGGAGGAGTGCTGAAACTGCAGGGGAAGTTGCGTCGACGGGCGCTGCAGCAGCAGAGGCGGGTGCTGGGACGACGGCTGCCCCCGCAGGGAGGAAGACTGCTGCAGCATCGGCCACTGCTGGGGCGACGCGCCCCAGCCGGCGCCGGGAACCGCCTGCCCGGAAAGTTCCGAAGCAGACAGCGGAGCCGCTCCAGCGATGACGTACGGCGAAGGCAGCCCGCGGCCCCCGGGAGGGACGGGTCGCAGGTCGCCGACCGCGGCGGGTGCGACCGGCGCGGACCAGGCGTCGCCGCCAAAGCCGGGCGCGGCGCCCGCTTCGTCGGGTCGATACAAGCCGGCATGGTGGCCCTGAACCTGTGGGACGCGGCGCCACTCGTCGCGGGCGTCGCCGTACGGCCCGCCGCGCTCCGAGGGCGCCGCGGCCGCGCGCCCTCCCGACGCGCCGCTCGCCTCCGCCAGCCCGGCGTCCGCGGACGCGCAACCCGCGGGGCGGAGCGGAGGAAGGCCGAAGGGAGGCGCCAGTGCCGGGTGGACGGGCGCGTACGCGAGCACAAAGCCTGGCGTGGAATGCGACAGGGGCTGAGAGACGAGCCGCGCGGAGGGCGGATGGGTCCGCGGAAAGGATCCCGGCCGGGCCGCGCCGGCCACCTCGCGACCCCCTGCGGTCCGCGCAACCCCGGGTTCGGGGAGCGGCGGGGCGCCGAGAAGAGGCGCGGACGGCGCTTGCGGCCCAAAGCCCTCCGACCCGCCCGGCCGCCCGCGCGCCGCGTGCTCGAAAGTGCCGCTCGCGATCGCCGACGCGGCCACGCCGCGCGAATCAGAGGCGTCGGCCCAAGGTGGCCCGCCGAGACCGACGTCGGCGCGAGCCTCGGGCCAGCGCCCCGCGCCGTCGTCCACGCCCCCCCCGGCGGAGCTCGGGGCGCCGGGCGGCGCCCGGGAGGCGCCGCCGCGGGGATCGTCCATGGTCCGGCGCAGACGCCCCACTGAAACGCCACGAGGGCCTCGGCCCAAACGCCCGCAGGACGCGCGGCGCTACCCCGCTTTGCCCCGCCCCGAGACGCCTTGTCGCGATTCCCGCGCCGGCGCCCGGCGCGGCCCTCCGCGCCCCGCCCCGCC
>PGFX01002600.1:0-13406 GCA_003612995.1 Prototheca bovis | reverse complement strand
TGTGGGGGGGGGGGGGGGGGGGGGGGGGGGTGCGCGGTCTGCGGCGCCTCGAAGGCGTGCGGTCGAAGCGGCTTTATCTGCGTGCGTTCCCGCAGGCCTCCTCCCTCGCCGCCGCCTCCCGCCCTTGGCGCCCGTTGGCGTATGCACCGCTGCTCTTCGCATCGACCCCCTTTGCCCTTGCCCTCTCCGATCCGCAGGCTGCCGTCTCCGGGATGCACGCCGACCTGCCCAAGGAGGACGTCCCTGGAGTTCGTGGCATCGCGATGCACGTCGTGTACGCGTCGCAGCGCGCGCACGGCGCGCTAGACGACGCCCGCGTCGCGCTCGCGGCCGCCGAGGCGGCATCCCGCACCGTCGCGCTGCTGAGGCGCGACGCCCCGAGCCAGGCGCCGAGTTCCCTCATCGACACGCGCGTGCTCTTTGGGAGGCTCCAGGGGCTGATCGCCGAGCAGCGCGAGCTCTTGGCCTCTCTCAGCGTCGCCCTCTCCGGGCAGGAGCGTGTCGAGGCGGCGCAGCTGAACTCTGCGCTTGGCACCGCGGGCGCCTCGTTTGCGCTTCGCGCCGCAGCAGGAAGGGACGCGGTGGTGGAGCTGTCCGATGGGTCGGTGTCCTGGCGGCCCTCGCTGGCCCGACTCTCGCACGAGGCCAGGTCTGCCATCGACGAGGACCTCGCAAGGCTGCGTGGTGTCGCGGCATCGCCGTCCCTGCGGCCGCTGTGGGACGAGATCCTGAGGCAGCTCGAGAGCTGCGCGGGGGCGCTCGCGTCGGACGCGCCTGCGTTGCTGGACTTTGGCGATGTCGACGCTCTCGCGCCACCGGTGCCCAAGCGCGAGGCCGCCGCGGAGCTGCCCATGCCGTCGCTGCTGGAGAACGACGCACCGCTCGTCACGGCGGGCGTGGCCTGGAGCGGCGAGGTGGCCGCGCAGCTGCGCGCCGAGGGGACGGCCGTCCTCCGTGCGGCCGTCCGCGTCATGGCTGCCGGCCGCGGCCGCGACGGTCTCGACGCGCTCGCGAGCGACGCGGAGAGCGTCCACGCCCGCGCCGCGGCGGTCGCCACCAGAAACGCTGCGGTGGCCCGGGCCCTGTCGAAGCTGGCCCTGGTCGCCTGCAGCGTGCTCTCGACGCTCGCAAAGCGCGGCTTTTGCCGCCCCGAAGGCGAGGATGCCGGTGCGTCGGGGGGGAGGGGGAGGGGTGTGGGCGGCAAAGGCGGCGCGTGTCGGGGGCCAACGGGCGGGGACGCTCGAGGGCGCTGGGTGCGATGAGGGCAATCTGGAGGGGGTGGGGGGTGGAGCGGGCAAGGGACACGAGCGGGGCAACGTTGTGGTGGAGAGAAATTGAGCGGGAAGCGGGGCCTGGCGGGGCCCAGGAGGGCGACGGGCGTGCGGCGGGACGAGGGTGGTTTGTTGCCTCCTGGGCCCTTGTCCCATCGGCGGCCCCTGACCGCTTTCGTTTCGTCCTCCGTTTTTCCTTCACGCGCGCAGAGTTCGGCGAGGCCGAAAAGCCCTCGGATGGAACGGGCATGGGCGAGGGCGACACGCAGGGCGCCAAGGACGTCAGCGACGAGCTGCACGACCAGGACCAGCTGCTCACGAACGACCAGCCGCAGGACCAGAACGACGAGGACGTGGGCCAGGACGCCGAAAACAAAAGCCAAGGTGCGTATGGGAATCCAGCGCCCTCCACCGCCTCTCGGCGTATCCATCGGAACAGAAAGCGTCACGAGTCGACGGCCAGGGATTGATGGAGACGGCTGGGTTTGCAATCCCCCTCCCACTCCTTTCCTCCCTCCCCCCGTCGTACCGTCCTCCTCTCGTGTGCGCGCAGGCGTCGAGATGGACGACGACTTTGAAGGCAAGATGGAGAACGTCGAGCAGTCCGACCAGTCCGAGAACGGTGCGCGGGAAACGGGGCTCGGACGCTGGAGGGCGGGCAGGCGCGGGGGAAGCAGAGGGAGCGAGGGAGCGGACGTTGCGCGTGCAGCTTTCGGCGGAGGCAGCGATGCCGAGCGAATCTACGCGCGGTTCGACGGATCGCCGTGTCGTCCGCAAACCCCGCTTCCTGCGCAGAGGACGAAGGGGAGGACGAAGGTCGCCTGGACCAGCAGATGGGCGACGTCGGCGAGGAGGGCGACGTCGTTGACGAGAAAAAGCCCGACGAGGACGCCAAGGAGGAGGCCAAGGTGCGTGCGGGCGCGGCACGTTCGAGCCGATGCGGCGGTGGATGTGCCCTGGGACCGAGCGGCAGATCGAGCGGTTTGTCGAGCGCGGGATTCGGGAAGAACGCGCGGCTCGCGCGGCCATCCGCGACCCCCATCCTCTTCGGGGGCTCGTGCCAGCGCTCTCCTCATCGCTTCGGACGCGCGTTCTTCCCCCCTTCCGGCAGAAACAGGAGACGGACGAGAAGTCCAAGTCCAAGGGCACCGGGGACGAAGAGTTTGCTGCGGGCGACTTGGACGAGCAGCAGGACGCGCAGGACGAGGAGGGAGAAGATGACATGGAGTCCCAGCAGCCTGCAGCTGGGCCCGAAGAGGACGCCAGAGCAGAGGGCCCCGAGGGCGAAGGCGAAGACGAGGAGGAGGACGCGCAGGAAGAGACGGGCGGGTGCGTGGTGGGTCGGCGCGTGGAGGGCGGAGTGGCGGCGTGAAGGGGTGAAGGGGGGGGGGGGGGGTGGCGGCGGCTGCGCGCGCCGGATCGATCTCGGCCGACTGCCCACCGACCGCTTTTCTTGGCTCTGCCTTGCCTCCCACGCTGCGCAGGATGGACGACTTGACGTCCGGAGTCGAGCCTGCGGCTCCGGAGCTCGAGCTGCCGGAGGATTTGACTCTCGAGGACGGTGACGAGCAGGTGCGGGCACGAGTCGCAGGGGCCGCTGGCCGGGTCGGGGCTTTCAGAGTCCACTTTCCGCCAAGCTCTCCCCGCACGTGCACTTTCCAGAACGGCTCTTGCTCGCCCCCACGGCTCGCCGCCTGTGCGGCTTCACCAGCACCCCGATCGAGCCGAGTCCGCCCAAACCTCGCGTCGCGTCGGCCCCACTCTCGCCCAACGCCGCACCTTGACGCGCGAGGCTCGTTTGCTCTTTCGGCGCGCGGGGGGGGGGGCTTTTCGGCGCCCCTCCCTTGCGCTCCATCCCCCGCTCGCCCGTCGCCTTCACAGCCTTTTCCCTACAGCGTCTCGTCTCTTCTCCTGCCCCCACCTTCTCTGGCCCTCTTTCCAACCCTTCCTCCTCACTCCCTCTTCCCCCCTCGCACCCCCTCACCCCTCCACCCTCGCCGTTGCCCTCTTTCTTTTCTTGTTCACCTCTCGCGACGAGGGGCGCATCACCGTCCGCTTTCACGTCCCCCGTCCGCACCTTTTCCACGCGCCGCGACCCCCGTCCTTCGACGGCCGCCGTTGGTCGCCACCCCCCCTCCCCCCTCGGCCGACCGCTCGCTCCTCCTGCGGCGCTGCGCGTCCGGCGCTGCACACATCTCCTTCCCATCAGGCATCTTGCGTCTCTAGCGAGGCATCGCACGCATCCTTCCGCTCCTCGCGCCGTCCGTCCTACGCTTTGCACTTTTCACCTGATGTCAATTTTGCTGCCTGTGTGTTTTTTTTTCATTCCTCCCCCCTCCTCCGCTTCTGTGTCCGCGTCGCGTAGCGCCGAGCTGGCGGTTGTTTCTCGATTCAGCTCCGCTCGACGGGATGCATCCCGCGCTTTTGCCATGCTTCTGGCACCCCGCCCGTTGCTCCCTCGATCCACCACCGTGCACCTCCCACCCGTATTTTCCTCCTCCTTCCCGCCCTCTCGCTCTCCATCCGACCGCCTGCCCCTGTCTCCTGCTTGCTCGCCGAGATCGATCACCGGTGCCTGTATCGCTGCTCGGAACCCTCACTCGCTTTGCAGCGTCCTCTCGATCTGCAAGCCCCCGCTCCCGCTCGGGCGGCCTGGGGCTGCTCGCAGCGAGGAAACCACCGAGAAAAGGGTCCGAAGACGCGGCAAGCGGTCTTCCCCAGGAGCCTGCCGCGTCCTGCAAGCCAAAGGTGGATGCGGGATGGAAAGAAAGATCTGCAAGCCAAAGGTGGATGCGGGATGGGATGGGGCTCTCTTCGCATCTTCGGTGCCGCGTGATGCGCCAGGCGGGGAGGCGGCGGCCTCGACGACGACCTGGCCTCTTTTTCAACAAGACTCCTCCCTCGCCGAGGACCGGCCTCCAGCCCCCTTTTCTCCTCCTCCTTCCTCAAGACATTTTCCTCCTCCTCTACCGCTCTGCGCCCTCCTCTACCGATCTCGATCGTCCTTCTTGGACGGAACTTGACGTTTGCACGCTGAGCACGCCCCGCAGCCCCTTTCGTCTCCACTGCCCTGCTTGCCCCCCCCGCCTCACTCACCTCCACCGCTCCTTCCGCCTGCGCCACCCCCGCTGCTCTTTCCACTCCGTCTCCTCGCATACCCTTAAACGCACTTTTCGTCGGCCACCCGCCCTCTTCCAAGGGCGTGAAGACGCGCTCGGCGAGCACGTTTCCACGCTCTTCTTCCCTTTTTTCACCCGCCAACGCTCCCGTCCCCGCCCGCTCGCAAGCAGATCAACGTCCCCGGTCCGCCTCTTGCGCACCGCTGGTCTCAACGATCCCCCTCGCCCCCCCTCTTCCCTCCTGCACTGTTTCACCGGCCTGCACTCTCGACCCCTCTTCCCCAGCGCCACTTTCCCGCGCGCCCTTCTTCTTCCAGCCCATTGTTATCCTACCCACACCTTTGCACACACCCCCTCCCGGCACGTGCTGCGCCTCCGCTTCGAGATCGATCGAAGCGGTCGAGCGGTGCCCCACCATGTTCGCCGACCCTCCGGGTCGGTCTCCGGCGTCGCTGGCGCGCGTCCGCCCTCGCACCGTCGTCTCTGCCGCCTCGCAACGCCTTTGGTTTGCCGCCGCCGCCGCTGTCGCCGCCTCGCGACGTCGTCGCGCCGCATCCTGGCGCGTTCGTCGCGCGCCATTTTTGCACGTCCTCCCCTGGCTGCGCGCGGCTCCCCAGCCTCGTCCCCCTCCTCTCCGTTTGACGTCTCGCTGCGTCCGCTCAGCAGAGCCGTTCGTCCCCTGCTCTTTCCGATACCTGTGCTCTCTCTCTTTTTTTTTCCCTCGGTCCTTCGCCGGTCTCGCAACCGCACGCAGGAATTCCTCTGCCGCGAATGGGCGTTCGCACTCTCTGGCCGCGAAGCCCATCCATTGCTTTTTTAGCAGCCCGGGCTCGCCATCGACCGCTTTTGCCTCGCCGCCGCCCGACCGCCCGACTCTCGGCACCCATTCCGACGCGTGCAGGCCACACGGTTCAAAACAGTATAAAAGAAAGACGCTCGACGCGGACGAAGGGAGATGGAACTGTTGGGGGGCGAACGATCGGTTCGATCGCCTCGAGATCGGTTGCAGGTGGCCAGAGGGTGGAATGAAAACGGGTGTCCGCGGCAGGCGGAAGGAACGGGGGCGGGGGCGCGTGAAGCGCGCGAACGGTTGCGGTGGGAGGGTAGAGTCATGCTGCTCCGCTCGAGCTCACGTCGCGCCGGAGCTGCCTCACTCTGCGCGGTGCGGCGAGCGGGAGCGAGAGCGCCTGTCGCGGCTGTGGCGCTTGACGTCTTCTCGTCGAGTCGAGTGGCGGCGGTTCCAGTCGTGGTCGTCGCGCGCGGAACGAGAAATTCTGCGGCCGTCCTCCCATTCGCGGGGAAGGCCCGAGTGCCTGCGGTCGCCCTCACATCGAGGGCGGTGCGAGCACTCTCCGGCCTCCTCCTCTGTTCGATATTTCCACTCGCGGTGGTCGGAGCGAGGCGGGTTCCGTTCCCTCGACGCGCCACTTCGATCGCCTGAACGTTCGGCCCGATGGTCCCCCTCGCGTCCTCGGCGACGGAGACCCTCGTCGTCGCCTCGGTCGCGGTGGCGGCGGGGACCGTCGTCGTCATCCCGGTCGCGGTGGCGACGCTCGTCTTCTCTGCGTTCCTCGTGGCGCTCCTCGCGGCGCCCGGAGCGCCTCTCATCACCTCGGTCCCTTTCGCGCCTCTCACCACCTCGATCCCTTTCGCGCCTCTCGTCGCCCTCGTCCGTGCTTCGGGCCCCTTCACGCCTGTCCTTGCGCTCCTCTCCGCGCCCCACTTCGGCACGACCGCGATCGAGCCTCTCCTCGCCGCGGCGTCCCTCTCCACGTTTCGAGGACTCGAGGACGCGCGCGACGTTCTTTGCCTGCTCCTCCGCCGCAGTGGACTTGGCGATGGTATCCCGACTCGCGCCTGCACTGCTGCCGTCCCGGGACACCGAGGGCTCTCCCGACCCGGTGCTCGCCGAGTGCCGTGCCTGCTTGGGCTCGGCGTCCCTCGCGAGCTCCTTCGCCTCCGCCACCCCCTCGCTCTCCACATCGAGTGGTCCTAGCTCGACGTCGCCGCCCATCTTCCCCGCGAGCGTCGCGAGGTCTCTGCGCCTCGCGCGTGCCTCGGCGATCGCCCGTTGCACGTCCGCGACCCCGTCGTCGCGACCCTCGCGTCCGCGGCTCTCCTTCGCCTCCGCGACCAAAGCCTGGAGCGCGACGCCCTCCTCTTCAAAGACCTCGACGAGCAGGTCGCGGATCTCCGAGAGCGAGACGTCGCGGGTGTGCAGCAGGAGCAGCAGCCGCTCGCAGAGCCCTCGATCGCCAAGGCCCCAGAGCCTGGCGGTCAGCAGCGCGGCGCGGCGCAGGCGCGCGAGCCCCGCCCTGCGCCTGGCGTCCTCGACGCGCTCCTTGGCTGCGTCTCCGAGCACCTCGAGCGCTGCCTCGAGCTCCTCGCGCTCCTCGGGCGCCTCGCCGGCGGCCTCCTCGGCCGCCTCGCGCACCGTCTCGAGCTCCTCGGCCTCGATCTCGGCGGCGGCCTCGGCGGCCCGCTCAACGCGGCGCCGCAGCGCGAGCAGGATCTCGACAAGGCGGTCTGCCTTTTCGTGATCGGCCTCGACAAACTTGGCTGCCACCCGCGCGGGCCGGTCGGCGTCGTCGCCCGGTGGGGTCGCCACGAGCCGCTCAATGAGAGGGAGCGCCCTGCTGCGAATCAGCGCAGGGGGCGAGTCGCCGTCGGGGTCCTCGTCCTCGTCGTCCTCGTCGGCGACCTCGTCCGCAACGCGACGCTTCCTCTTCGCCCTCTTCTTGGGGTGCGCCATGAAGGCGCCGAAGACGCCCCCCAGCGCGCCCCCGGCCACAAGCGCGTCGGCCGCAAGTGCCTGGGCGCCGCCCGAGTGGGCCTCGCCGCCCAGCGAGGCCTCGGCGGCGCGCATGAGCGCGGCGCGCATGGCGCGCGGACCCTTTCCGGAGAGCGACATGGCCGCAAGCTGGGGCCCCTCGCGCGCGAGAAACTCGTCGCGGCCGCACGGGTCGAGCAGGAGGCTCTCGAGCGCCTGGCCGAGGTCCTCGGCGGCATCTTCGGCGCCTGCCTCGGCGGCCACGTCCGCGTCCGAGAGGCGTCGAAAGCCCGCGAGGGCAACAAGCAGGCCGTCGATCGCGTTGCAGCGTCGCAGCGCCGCGCGCGCGCGCGGCCCGCCCAGCGAGGCCATCTGCGCGAGCGCCTCGGCGGCGCCGGCGGCCTCGCCCGCGCCCAGGCCTGCGGGACCCGCGCGCCGCGCGGCCCACCGCACGAGCAGGCGCACGAGCGGGCGCTCGGCGGCAAAGGCCTCCGCGGCCTCGCGGGGCGTCGCCTCGAGCGCGGCGCTGAGCAGCCGCAGCGCCGCGGGGGCTGACTCGTCGTCCTCGGCCTCGCCCGCGGGCGGCAGCCGAGGTGCCAGGGACGCCAGCGCAGACGCGAGACCCTCGCGCAGCGCGACGGAGGCGGCGGCCGAGGCGGCCTCGGCGGAGCTCACCGCCGTTGTCCTGATTCGGCCGCTCTCGCCCTCCCCGTCGTCGACTTCCCCCCTCTCCTCCTCCTCCTCCTCCTCCTCCTCGAGGCCCTCCTCAGGCTCGAGGAGGTCGGCGAGGGCCGAGAGGCCCGTGGCGACGACGTCGAGGTTTTCGTGCGCCGCGAGCCGCAGCAGCGCGCCGATCGCGCCAGCCTCGGTGGCCGCGGCCACGCCGGCGGGCGAGGCCGCCAGGGCGCCGACAGCCCTGGCCGCCGCGTCGAGGGCGAGCTCGGAGGGGAGGAAGCGTGACGGGTCGGCGGCGTGGCGCGCGCGCGCCTCGAGGTTTGCGGCCTCGGCCTTTTCCAGCTGCGTCACAAGCTTGCGGGAGTTCGCAGGATCGACGGCGGCGCGGGCGGCGCCGCCCTCTCGGGCGGCCAGCTCCTCGGCCTCGGCCAGCAGGTCCTCGGCCGTCGGGCGGTGAGCGTCATCCTGGTCGGGGGCCGCATCCTCCTTGGCGGCGCCCGCGTCATCGCCGCCGCCGCCGCCGCCATCCTCGGCATGGCCGTCCCTGTAGTAGCCCGTCCCTGTGTCCTCCTTGGTGGTGAACACGTAGCCGGGTTTGGGACCCCTGAAACGCTCCGAGGCCACGAACGGCGGCAACTCGCCGTTCTCGAACGCCCGCTGCGCGTCGCAAGGGGGAAGGGGGTGGGGTGAGGGGGTGGAGAAGGGAGGAGGGTGAAGGACGATCGAGAGCGCAAGAGACTGAGGCGATGAACGCAGCGAGGGAGCGGGCTCGGCCGTTCACGGATTCGGGTCGCCGGGCTCGCGGGTGACGAGAGGCAAAAACACGCGCCCGTGAAGCGGTCGGCGGCAGAGGGGACCGAGCCCCGCCCCGCAGCGACCGAGCAGAGCGAGCGGCGCGTGCGGAGGAGGGCGCGCTCGGCGTCAGGAAGCGGCGTTGTCGGATCCGACAGGTTTCCTGCATTTCGTTTCCGAAGGATGCGCCCGCCGGGGCGCGTCGATCGCTCCCGCGCGCGCGTCGCGGCTCGCGGGCGACGAGGCGGCCGCCCGCGCCGCGCCCACGCGGTCCCTCCCCTCTCCCAGAAAAAAGCACCTCGAGCGCGGCCGTCGGGGGCGCCGCCATCGGGCTTTGGACGCCGCTCGTGTCGCTCCACGAGATCTCCGACCGAATCTCCGCCGCGAGACGTCTTTGGCACGACCGATCCGCCGCGGCGCCCATTCGAGCGCTGGCGGAGCGCGCCCGCGCGCTCGCGAGGTGCCCTTCCGCGCCCGCCGAGTCTTTTCCCCTTCTTCCTCCGCCTTCGCCTCCCCCCACCTCCCGGCCCGCTTGCGCCCTCCCCGCCCGTCCTCTCCGCCGCCCGCTTGCGCCCTCCCCGCCGCTCGCTTGCGCCCTCCCCGCCGCCCGCTTGCGCCCTCCCCGCCCATCCTCCCCGCCTCGGCGCGCCTCCCGCGGCGCGCCTCCCGCGCCGGGCGGCGTCGAACACGTCACTAGACCGCGAGACGGGTACGGCCTCGCCCCGCCCCTAAAACCGCAGGTCTCAAGCCCGACAAGTCCTGTCCGCAGCCCAGCGCCCGACGCAGATGCAGTTCGTCCTTCGCAAGCCGGACCCCGCGGTCGTGCGTGCCTCGCTGCGCCGCAACCTCGCGCTCTTCGGAGCCGTCGTCGTGGCCGTGCGCGCGGCGCCCTACGTGCTGCACCTGCTCCAGGAGACCGAGGCTTGATCACCCCCACGGCGACACGAGTGCGTGCGGCCCCCTCCCCGCCTTTGCGCGAGGCCTTTGTCACCCCGCCGCCCCCCCTCTTGCTCGCCATTCGATCTCCCCCCTCCGCCGCTCTCCATCTCCCCCTCTCTTGCACCCGGGTCCGCGGACGAACGCGCCGTCGCGCTCTCGAGTTTTTTTTTCGCGATGGCGCATGTGTGACCGTAGTGAATTGATGCGGGCCAATCGCGCGCGCCGCGCAATGGAAATGCGCCGTCTCGCGTTGCTGGCGGATCACTCGCCAGCCGCGGCCCGGCCGGCCGGGAGGGTCGTGGGGGGAGCGGCAGGGGGAGCTGGGGGGCGTGGCCGACCCTGCGCCTGGCGTGCGGCGGTCGCCTCGCTCGCTCTGCGCCTCGCGGCCCGCGTCGCTCCGTCAAGCGTTCGGGATCGGCCTTTCGACACCACGGGACTGGCCCGCGTGGTCTCCGACGCCCCCAATCGCGCGACTCGCGCCGGGGCGCCTCGGCGCGATCCAGCGTCCTCCGCGCGTGCTCCCTTCCGGCCGCCGGCACGCGCCGGCACGCGCTGACGCGAGCTCCGATGGCTCGGAGCGGCGACGTGTGCCCGCGGCGAGCGTTCGCGGCTCGATCTCCGCGCCCTGCGCGCCCCCCCCCCGAGAGCAGCTGCGAGCGACGCGCGGCGGAGGGATCGAGGCTTCGGGGACCGCGTCCCCTGGGCTGCCCCACGGGCCAGCGGCAGGTGGCGCGGGACGGACGGGTCGTCGGCGCCCGTCCGGCGGACGGGGGTCAGCGCCCGCCCCCCGAGCCGCCCGAGGTGCGCGGAGGCTCGGACGGGAGATCTCGCTCGAGCGACCGCCGCTCGGCCAGAGGAAGGGGCCCGTGGGGACGCCTGCGCTCGCCGTGCATCCCTCTCCCCTCTCCTTTTGCGCGCTCGCTCTCTCGGCGCTCGCCCGCTCTCCCCTCTCCTTTTGCGCGCTCGCCCTCTCGGCGCTCGCCCGCTCTCCCCCCCGCCCCCTCCGTTCCTTTTCCGGCTCCTCGCCCACCGTCCGTCCGCTCCCCTGGTCCCTTCCCTCTCTCATCCGCCCCGCGCAGTGTGCGGCATCTTTGGGTACTACACGTATGCGACGCCGCGGACGCGCCGGGAGATCGTGGAGACGCTGCTGACGGGCCTGCGGCGGCAGGAGTACCGCGGCTACGACTCTGCCGGCATCGCGCTCGATGACGAGCCCATGCCCGAGCTCGAGCCCATCGAGGATGCCGCGCCCGCGCTGACGCTCGCGCCTCGCTCGGGCTCGGCGGTGGGCACCACGGTCCGCCCCGGCGGCGCCGCTGGCGCGCCCGGCGGCCTGCGCGTGGTGCCGCTGCGCGAGCTGCCCTCGCCCGGCGCCTCGGCGACGCAGGCGTCGTCGGCGCTCGCGCAGGCCGCGGCGGCGACCAGCGACGGCGGCGGCGGCGGCTCGTCGTGCTGTTCCCCCGTGCCGCGCGACGGCGCCGAGTCGCCGCGGTCGGTGGCCGGCGGCTTGCAGCGCACGTCAGCGCCCGCGCGCATCATCAAGTGCTCGGGCAAGGTGGCCGACCTGTCGGCGCACGTGTACCAGACGCTGTCCGAAAACGCGCTGCCGCTCGACACGGTCTTCCGCACCCAGGTGGGCATCGCGCACACGCGCTGGGCGACGCACGGCGAGCCCTCGGCACGCAACGCGCACCCGATCGCGTGCCAGCCGAGCGCCGACTTTGTGGTGGTGCACAACGGCATCATCACCAACTACGCGCCGCTGCGCAGCGCGCTGCAGCGCCGCGGCGCACGCTTCGAGACGGACACGGACACCGAGGTCATCCCGGTGCTGCTCGAGTACCTGCGCTCGACGCTGCCGGGGCCCATCTCCTTCCCGGAGCTCGTGCTGCACGCGCTGCGCGAGCTCGAGGGCGCCTTTGGCCTGCTCGTCACCTCGCGCCTCTTCCCGGGCTCGCTCGTCGCCGCGCGCCGCGGCTCGCCGCTGCTGGTCGGCATCCGCGTCCCGGGCGAAGCCGAGGCGGCCGCGCTTGGGCCGCGCCCGGGCGGCTCGGCCGTCGAGCTCTTCTTCGCCTCGGACGCGGCTGCGCTCGTCGAGCACACCAAGCGCGTCGTCGTGCTCGAGGATGGCGACGTCGTGCACGCCTGGGACGGCGGCTACGACATCTTCGACGCCGACGCGTTTGCCGACGACTCGAGCGACGAGGGCGAGGGCGACGCGCGCGAGACGGTCGCCGGCGGCGTGGGCGCCTCGGATGCCATCGCCATCGCCGCCGGCGGGCCGCGCCCGGGCCGCAAGGCCTCGTCGGGCTCGGTGGGGTCGCCGTGGCGACGCCGCGCGGCCTCGCGCGTCTCGCGCGCGCTGCAGACGCTCGAGATGGAGGTGGACACGATCCTCAAGGGGTCGTACGACACGTTCATGGCCAAGGAGATCCACGAGCAGCCGGACAGCCTGCAGAGCACGCTGCGTGGGCGCGTGCGCGCGCTGCCGCCCGTGGCGCCGGGCGGGCCCGCGCGCCACGCGGTCAAGCTGGGCGGCCTCACGGACCACCTCGAGAACATCGCGCGTTCGCGGCGCCTGGTCATGGTCGCGTGCGGCACGTCCTACCACGCGTGCCTGGCGGTCCGGCCGACGTTCGAGGCGCTGGCGCCCTTTTTGCCCGTCTCGGCCGAGCTGGCCTCGGACCTGCTCGACCGCGACGTGCCCATCACGCGCCAGGACACGTGCATCTTCGTCTCGCAGTCCGGCGAGACGGCGGACACGCTGCAGGTGCTCGAGCGCGCCAAGGCGCGCGGCGCCTTTTGCGTCGGCGTGACCAACGTGGTCGCGTCGTCGGTCGCGCGCGGCACGCAGGCGGGCGTGTACGTCAACGCAGGCGCCGAGATCGGCGTGGCGTCGACCAAGGCGTACACGAGCCAGATCGTCGCGCTGACGCTCATCGCGCTCTCTCTGGGCGGCGACTCGCTTTCGCGCCACGGGCGCCGCGAGAGCATCCTCGAGGCGCTCGCGCTGCTGCCGGACGCCGCGCGCCGCGCCCTGCTGCTCGAGTCGGCCGTCAAGGAGCTCGCCGCCGAGTTGCGGGACAGCCACGGGATGCTCATCTTCGGGCGCGGGCCAAACCTCGCAACCGCGCTCGAAGGCGCGCTCAAGATCAAGGAGGTCGCGCTTCTGCACGCCGAGGGCCTAGCCGCGGGCGAGCTCAAGCACGGCCCGCTCGCGCTCGTCGACGAGACAATGCCCACGCTCGTCGTCGCCGTCGGCGAGGAGCTCAACGGCAAGATGGTATCCGTCGTCGAGCAGCTCCTCGCGCGCAAAGCCAAGCTCTACGTGCTCGCCAACGAGGGCGACGAGCGCATCCTCGACCTCTGCCGTGGGCGCGCGCGCGTGCTCGAGGTGCCCCGCATTGCCGACGCGCTCGCCCCGGTCGTCGCCGCCGTGCCCCTCCAGCTGCTCGCCTACCACCTCGCTAGGCTCCGCGGCTTTGACGTCGACCAGCCCAGAAACCTCGCCAAGTCTGTCACCGTCACCGAGGACGACCCACACGCGCAGAAGAAGCACACAAAGTCGGTCCTCTTCGCCCAGCCGGTTTGAGCCCGTGCCGAGACGGGCGCGGGGAGCGACGCCGGGGAGGCGAGGAACAAGAAGGAGGAGGAGATCACGCGAGAAGGGGGACGGCTCGGTGCCGCGCAGCCGGCGCCGAGCGCCCGCCCTGCCCGCCTCGCCCGCCCTCCCCGCCCGCCCCCCTCGCCCTCACGACCTTGCCCTCCTCGCAACCCGCCGCCGACTGCACTCCACCCACGAACTTGTCCTTCTTCCCCCCCCCCCCCCCCCCCCCCCAC
>PGFX01002589.1:0-13434 GCA_003612995.1 Prototheca bovis | reverse complement strand
GCCTGCCCCCCCCCCCCTTCCGCGGCAGCGCGACGCTGCGCGGGCGTCGGAGAGCGCTCCGGCGCGCGCCCGAGAGCGCTCGGGCGCGCGCCCGAGCGTCGCGGCTCGACTCGCGTGGCTCGGCGGGCGCGCGTCAGCCCGTAGGCCGTACGTTTTCGTCGACCAGACATCGTACGCGGGTGCTCGGCCGGTGGGCCACGCCATACGTTCGTCTCGGCAGCTCTGCTTTCTGGAGCGCACGCGGCCTCGTCCGCGGCCCTCCCGCGTCGGGGCAGGGGCGAAGGAGGGGGAGGTGTGAGCGTGAGAGGAAAGTCCTAGGGAGCGGAGGACGGGGGGGAGGGGGGGGTGGGGGCTGAGCTTGGGATGAGGGAACGGCGCGAGGGGCAGTGTGCCGGCTTCCGGAGCACCAGCCTCCCCCCGCGCACTTTCCCCCACGGCCGACGTGTCCCACGGTTCTCGCCGCGGGCGGGCCCGGCGCGCGGACGCCGCGCTCGCTTCCGCCGTTCGGCGCGCGTCGCGCTCGGTCTCGCACCGATGACGCGCGCTCACCGCGCAGAGGCCCGCTTGTCAGCTCGCCCGTCTCTCCAGCCCCCCCGCCGTTTGCTCGCGCGGTCCCGCGCGGGGCCGTCGTACCCCCCGCGATTGCCCGCGTCTCCGCCCGTCCACGTGTCTCGCGCCGCGGGAGGGTCTGAATTCCCTCGCCCCCACCCCCATTCCCACCCCCACCCCTTCCCCGTCCCCCGCGCCACCCCCGTCCGCGCCCGTCCCGCCGGCGATCCCCCTGCGCGCGTGCCGGCGCGGCGGAGCCTCGGCCGCTTCGGCGGCGCGCCGCGTCGGCGGCGCGGATCGAAGACGCGCCCGCCTCGCGGCTGAGCGACGGCAAAAGCCGCGGAGCGGACGCGACAGGCCGAGGGCCGCGGGGATGCGAGGAGGGGAAGAGGGGGGGGGGAGGGGGAACGGAGGCGGCGAGAGCGGGAGGGGGGCGCGTTTCGGCCCCCCGACGACGATCCTTTCGTTCCGTTCCGCGGCGTCGAATGTGTGGCTGCTGCGTCGGAGACCTTCCCGGGCCCGGTGGAGGCGCCCTTCTCTTCCTCCCGCCTTTGACGCGCCTCCCGCCCTCGTCCCCTTCCGACTCCCTGTCGACGCGCCTCCCGCCCTCGTCTGCTGCGTGTCCTCCGACTCGCTTCCCGGTCTCTCTGCCGCGCCCTCCCCTTCCCGCACGGCTTGGCTCACGTCCGTTCCCCCTCCTCGTCCCCTCCCCTCGGCGCAGGCGGCGCCGTCGAGCGCGACGGCCCTTCTCTCGGTCGACTGACGGCGGCTCGCTCGCGACCGCCGGCCCTCGGTCGGTTTCCACCCGTTCGTCATCCCCCCTGGGCGCCAGGCATGGGAGACCCCCGGGGGGACTACGACCTGTCTGGCGCGTTTCCGAGCCTGCTGTCGCCCCCGGAGGCCGCCGGCGAGTGGCTTCCGGCCCCCGAGTGCTCGTCTGGCGAGTGGCTTCCGGCCCCCGAGCGCTCGTCCGGCGAGTGGCGTGGCCACCGCTCGCCGGCGGCCTTTGCGCCGAACGACGGCGGCGCGCGCCTCGCATCGCTCTCGCCCGCGTCGCGCTCGCCGTCGCCGGCGCCCGCGCGGCCCGAAGGCGACGCGCGCGCGGCGCGCTCCCGCTCGCCCGGCCCCGAGCCGTCGCCCGGCCGCGGCGGCGCAAAGGCCGCAGAGGCGGCCACCGAGGCGCGCGGCCGGGACGGCGGCGCGCCGATGCCGCCCGCCGCGGACGCGCGCCCAGCCGCGCAGGGCTACGCGTACGCCTTTGTCGGCCAGGTCGCGGCCTTTGGGACCGCGCGGGGCGGCTTTGCACCGTCTGCGCTCGCGCCGGCCGCGTTCTCCGACGGGCCGTCTGCGCTCGCGCCGGCCGCGTTCCCCGACGGGCCGTCTGCGCTCGCGCCGGCCGCGTTCCCCGACGGGCCGTCTGCGCTCGCGCTCCCGCCGCGCGCCTGCTCGCCGCAGCCCTCGGCGTTCGCGCAGAGCCGTGCCTCATCGAGCTCGATGCCGCGCGAGTCGTCCCCGCGCTTTGACGGCTACGTCCCTGCGGGGGTACCCTCGCCCCCGGGCTCGTTCCCTGGCGGCTCCCCCCCGCAGCAGCAGATGCAACGGCAGGTGCAACGTGAGCAGCAGCACCACCGACAGCAGCAGCAGCAACAGATGTCTCCTCCTCTTTCGTTGCTTCTTCCAGCGCGGCACGCGGCCCCGGTTTCCCACAGCGACAGCCCGTCGCAGCAGCCCCCGCAGCGGGCGCCGCAGCAGGCGCGTCCAAGCTCGCGCGGCGGCGGCCTGGCTTCGCCGTTCGTGGTCCCGCCGAACCATCGCCCCGACGGCGCGCAGGCGGTCTACCGGCTGCCTCTGGTGCCGCTTGGGGGGCAGTTCCCTCCGTCGCCACACGCTCCTCCGGGGCTGCTCCCCGGGACGCCGCCGGACGCAGGCGCCGCGCGGCCGGGGTCGCCCCGGGGCCCGGCCGCGCCGCTCTACCCCGCACCCTACGGCCCGGCTCCGCCGGGCGCGCTCGCGCCGCTGCCCTGCTTCGCGCCGCACCTCCACGACGTGCGCGGCGCGCCGCCGCTGGCTCCGCAGCAGGCGCTGCGGCCCGTGCTGGTGTCGCAGGGCGCATGCGCGTTCGGCTCGCCGACCGACGGCACCCGCGAGCCCGGGCCGGCCTACCAGGCTCTCCCGCCGCACTACGCGCAGGGGTCTCCGAGCTACGCCCAGGGATCCCCGGCCTTTGCGCCGCCTCCAGGCCAGAGCTCGCCGCGCTGCGCGCCCCCGGCCCCCGGGCAGGGCTCGCCGCACTACGCGCCCCTGGCCCCCGGGCAGGGCTCGCCGCACTGCGCGCCCCCGGCTCCCGGGCAGGGCTCGCCGCACTGCGCGCCCCCGGCTCCCGGGCAGAGTCAGGGCTCGTCGCGTTGCGGCGCGGGCGTCCCCGTCGCATTTACGGGCTCGCCGCAGTGCGCCTCGGGTGTCCCCGCCGCCTTTCCGGGCTCGCCCGGCGCCGCGCACCTCCCCTCCGGCGTGCCCTTTTCGGCCTCGTCGCCCCGCGGCGCCGCGGGCGCGCCTCTGCAGCCTGCGCACAGCCAGTTTGCGCCCGCGGGACGCGGCGCAGGCTCGCCAAGCGGCGCCGCGCAGAGCCCGCTGGCGCACGCGCCGCCGTTCCTCGCGTCGCCCGACGGCTCCCAGCCGCTGGGCTCGGCGGCTGGGAGCGGCTCGACGCACGCGCCCTCGTCCTCGCAGGGCCTCGTCGTCGGCGTGGGCGGCATGCAGCTCGCCTCGGGCGGCTCGTCGCGCCTCGGCACGCCCACCAACGGCATGACGCCCTCGCACTCGGGCGCCACCGCCGGCGCACCGTGCGGCTACGGTGCGCCTTTGTTCGAGCAGGCGGCGCAGGGGCTCGCCCCGACGCTCCCCGACCCGCACGCCGCGAGCCGCGCTTCGACGAGCCCTGGCACCTCGCAGGGCGGCTGCCCGCTCCCGCTGCCGGCCGACGGCGGCCGGCCGCCGCACTCGGGCTCGGCGCCTGCCTTTTCCGACCCCGTGCACCTGCTGCCGCCTTCCGGCTCGTTCTCGGAGGCCGCGGGCGCGGCCGCTTCGCAGGCGGCGGACTTTGGCGCGTCGCTCGCGTGCGACCGGGGCGGGAGCGTCGTGGTCTGCGGATCGTTCACGACGCTCTGCCGCTCGCTCGGCTCCGGCGCGGCGCGCGAGCCCTCGGCCGCGGGGCGTGCCGACCCGGGCCCGCCCGGCGGCGCGCACCTCGTGCCCATGGCCGGCGACGGCGTCGACGACCTCTGCCTCGTGCGCCGCGCCTCGCACAGCATCACCTTTCCCATCGGGAGGGCCCCGGCGAGGGCCCAGGCGGGCTGGACGCACGCCGTGCACTTCCCCGGCTCTGACGCGAGGCAGCAAGGGAAGCTGGGACAGGGGCAGATGCAGCAGCCGATGCACGCGCAGCACCCGCAGATGCTCATGCAACAGCGGCAGCATCTATCGCATGTGCCGGTGCCGGCGTCCCGCTCGGACTCGCTCCCGCCGCAGCCGCAGCTCTACCCTGCGGCGCCGCACCACCCGCGCTCCCCGCACGCGCAGGCGGCCCACCCGCCGTACGCCGCGCCGCAGGGCGGCTACGCGCTCGGCCCCGCGGCGCCACCGCCCGCGCCGGGCTCGCGGCCCGGCTCGAGCGGCGGCAGCAGCGCGCCCGCGGCGCCCGCCGACGCTCGGCCGCCGCCGCAGCGCCCCGGCGCCGCGGCGCGCGCGGACGCGGCGCGCGCCTCCGCCCGCGGCTCGCCGGCGGCCTCGGGCTCGGCGCCAGTCTCGCCTCGCTCCCGGCGGCAGGATCGACGTGCGTCGGGGCCGCCCGCGTCCGGGGGCGTGGCCAAGCGCGCGCACGCGGGCTCGGTGCACCGCGCCCCCGAGGCGTCCGAGGCCGGCCCCGCGGCCGACTCGGCGCGGTGCTCGGCGCAGGTCGCCGACGCGCTCGGCGTCTCTGTCGTCGAAGTGCGCGCCGCGCAGGACCCTGTGCGGGGCGGCGGGGCGTTCCCGGTCGACCCGCGCGAGGCGCCGGCCTCGCCGCGCGGCGGCCGCCCCCGGGCCGCGCGGCGGCACCGCCGCACGGCCTCGGCGCCGCTCGAGGGCCTTGCGGGCAAGGCTGCGGCCGTATCCAAGGTCGGCGGCACGGCGTCCGGGTCGTGCGGCGCCGCTCCGGGCGCGTCCGGGCCGTGCGGCGCCGCTCCGGGCGCGTCCGGGCCGTGCGGCGCGGCTCCGGGCGCGTCTGGGCCGTGCGGCGCGGCGCCTGGCGCGTCCGGCTCTGCGTCCGCGGCGGCTCCGGCGCCGGCCTCGGAGGGCCCTCCGTCCGCGTCGACGCCCTGCTTGGGCGTGGACGCGGCGGCGCGCGGCGCTGCGGCGCCGGCCAAGTCGTCGTCGTCGTTGGATCCGTCAGCGGCGGCGACGCAGCACGACGACCGGGGCGACCCGTCGACGTGGACGACGGTGCCGCACGCCTCCTACCTGACGCCCGCGCACCTGCGGCGCGGCAAGGGCGGGCGGCAGCCGGCGGCCGACCCGCGCCAAGACCCCACCATCGACCCCAAGCGCGCGCGGCGCATCCTGGCCAACCGCCTCTCGGCCGCCAAGAGCAAGCTCAAGCAGAAGCTTGCCGCCGAGGAGCTGCGCGCCAAGCTCGAGTCGCTCAAGCGCCAGAGGGACCAGCTCGTCGCCTCGGTCGCCGCAGAGATGGTCGCCAGGGACGCAGCAAAGGCGCAGTGCGACGCAGCCTAGGACGATTGGAGGAGGGGCAACGGCAAGGTGCAGAGGGAGGCGGGGGGCAAGGCGACCGTCCCTGCGCCCTCTGCCGCCCTACAGACGCCCACGCCCCCGCGCTCGCCTCTCCTCGCCGCTTTCTGCCCTACGAACGCCCACGCCCCCGCGCTCGCCTCTCCTCGCCGCTTTCTGCCCTACGAACGCCCACGCCCCCGCGCTCGCTTCTCCTCGCCCCTCTTCGCCTCTCTCTCCCTCGCCCCGACGCCACCCCAACTCGAGCCGCGCCTCCGCGGGACGCGAGGGCTCTCCTCCTCCTCTCCGCCAGCGCACGCTCCCCACCAGCGCACGCTCGCCCGGCGCTCTGCCCGACACGCCTTCCCGACGCTCGCGCCGCCCGTCAGGCAGGTCGCGCGCGGCGCGCGAGCTCTCTCGACCCTCTGCCGCGACGCCCCGTGGCGCGCGAGCTCCCTCGATCCTCTGTCGCCGCGCCTCCGGGCGCACGCGCTTCCAAACCCACGCGCAGCAGAGCCACGAGCCCAAGCCCCTTTTTCGCCTGGCCTCTGCTCCCTCCCGTCTCTCTGCCCCCGGCCTCTGCTCCCCCCGGCTCCCCCGCCCCCGGCCTGCAGAGTGGCGAGCCCCCAAGCTCTCTTTTGCCTCCCAGATGCCCCGCTCTGCGACTGAGCGCTGCGCAAATCCCCGTCTGCGCGCGCGCTCCCGCGCCATACCATCTCTCGACTGATATCGGCATTTTCCCCGGTGCCACGCTTCCCCCCCCCCCTCCCTCCGTCGCTCCCTTTGCACCCTCCTGGCCCTCGCTCGACGTCGTTCCTGCGTCGTCCGTCCTTTTCCCAAGCTCTGCCGGCCCCTGTCCCTCTTTCTCCTCCACCGCCAAACCCCGCTCGACCCTTTTTCGCGCCTATGCTCGCCTTGCCCCGGATAACTCTGGCAACCCTGGGGGGTCTCTGCCCCCCCCCCCCTCCCGCCGTCGTGGCCGAGCCCCTCGCCTCGGCCAGCCCTCGCGCGCGCCTTTGCCACGTCCGCTCTGCTCGCTCTGGTCCAGCTCCGAGCGCGTCTGCCGTTGCGCTCGCTCCGGTCGCCAACCTCACGCCTCCGCCGTCCGGTCCCCGCACGGCGGCGGCAGGACCGCGCCCCCCTCGTCCGCCCTGCAGCCAGTGCCGCGTCCGCTCTGTCGGCGCCCTTGCCGCCCTTGCCGTCTCTGCTTCCCGGGCGGCTCCGCCTCGGCACCCTTTGCCCTCGTCTTGCCTCGTCCCGACGCTTTGAGTCTCCACTCGGACCGTCCGGTCGATTTCCCCCCTTTTTCACTTTCACTCCCGTCCCGGCCGCGCCGTTCCCCTTCCTTCTCTTCTCGTTCGCCCTTCTCCTCGTCGCTCTCTCGACGACGTCGCTCCTCTTCCTCTTCCCACTCTCCCTCTCCTTCCCCCTCCCCGTTGTTATCTTTCTCTTTCGGCCCCACACCCCCCCATCTACTCTTCATCTCTCCCGCACCCTTCCACCTCGCGCCAAGCAAACGCTCTCTCCCGCACCCTTCCACCTCGCGCCAAGCAAACGCTCTCTCCCGCACCCATCCACTTCTCGCCAAGCAAACGCTCTCTTGCCCATCTCCCCTCCTCTTTTTCGGTTTCTCTCCCGCCGTCGTCATCATCATCACCACTGCACCGCAGTGCGGCTCTCCTCAGTTTTTTTTCTTCTCCCCATTCTCGTGTCTCCACGCTCCCTCTCCCAGTGGCCCCTCTCGATGCCCGCCGCTCCTCGCGAGCGCCCTCCGATCTTCCGGCGGCCCCTCTCGATGCCCGCCGCTCCTCGCGAGCGCCCTCCGATCATGCCAACCGGAAAACCCTTGCGCGATTCTGCGTCCGCGCTACTCTCTCTCGGTTGCCGCTCTGCCGCCCGCCAGCCAAACAGCCTCTCCGCCTGCCCCGCATTTTGGCTCGACTTCTTTCTTCTCCGGTCTTTTCCCTCTGCGCCATGCCTTTCGCCCTTCTCTCACGTCCTCGCGAGGCGTGCCAGCGCTCTCTCTCGCTCCTCTCGCCGTCCAGCTCTCGCCATCCCCGTCTCCTTGACCGCGGGCGGCAAAACGACGCGTCGTCCCCTGCTTTTCCTTTTCCCACAACCCGCGCCACGTCGGTCCCGCGCCCGCTATATCCTCTCTCGTTCTTTCTTCTACCCCCTCTCCCCCACCCGCCCGTCCGCATTCATCCCGTCCGCATTCTTCCCGTCCGTCCGTCCGTCCCTTCCCCCCCCCCCCCCGTACACTCTCCCCCCCCTCCCGGTCCGCCTCGCCCTTTGTGCGACCCGCGCCTCCTTTTGCGCCGCCTCGGTCCCGCTCAGTGTGCATTCATCTTCGTCCGCGCCCATTCACCGCCGAGTGTTTCACGCTCACGGACCGTGCACGAACGCCGCCCTCCCCACTCGCCCTGACAAGCCTCCCCGAGTCGCCGCCATCCCACCAGCCTTCGGCTCTTGGGCCGTCCCCCCCGTCGTGGCCCCCCCGATTCTCCTCCCCCTCCCCCCCCGCCGTCTCCCCCCGATTCTCCTCCCCCTCCCCCCCGCCCCCTCCCCTCGATTCTCCTCGCCCTCCATCTTCGGCTCGCCTCCCCGGTTTTTCCGTTCTCCTCTTTTTTTGCCTCTGCTTTTTGCCTCGCCTCGTCGCCCACCTGCGACCGCCATCCGCCGACGAGGGCACCTCGCGTGGACGCCCTCCCGCGCCCCCGACCGCCCGCCACCCGATGCTCGCATGCTCAGCCACCTTCCCCTTTTCTCCCGTTGGCCTCGACGCTGCCGCGCCCGCCTCGTGTGAACCCGCCGGGGCCTGTCGGCGCGCTGCAGCGGGGCCGTCTTCAGCCGCGGTTCCCCTCGCCTCACCCTCCGCCCGTTCGTGCCGCCGCCAGCCGCCCAGCGGCGAGCCCCGTTTCTTCGCTCGAATCGCCCCCCATCCCTCTGCCGCACGCAGTCCGCGCCGCAGGCCAACCCTGTCGCGTCTGACCGTTTTCTTGCCTCTTTGCCGCCCCGTTTCGCGCCGGCGAGCTCGCGCGAAATTTCGCCCTCCGCTCCCGGCCCCTGGCGCTGCGCGCCGCGTCGCTGCGCCCCCTCCCTTCTTCCCGTTTTCCGACCGGCCGCTCCGCTCCGCGCCGTTCCGCTCGCCCCCCCCTTCGACTGCCGCCTCGTTCCCCCCCTGTTCCCTGCTGCCCGTTCCTCGTCTCCCAACCGAATTGGCCCTTGACCGACCCTCTCGTTCGTCGCACTGCCCTCGTCGTCCCCCCCTGTGCCCGTGCAACCGCCTGAGCGTCCGCCTCTCTCCGGACCCGCCCGCCTCCCCGTCTCTTCGTCCGCCGTCCCGCCACCTTTGCCGGGCGCGCGAACTGCCACCGATGCATGCAATGCCATTCGACCCACGACGGGATCTGCGCGGGCCGCGGAAGCGTCGACGGGAAGGGTGCACCTCGGGGCATCGCCTCCCTCAGCCCCTGTTCTTGCCGCCGTCACGGTCCCCGCTCTCGACTCCCCCGGGCTCTGCGGTCGTCAGCGTTGCAGCGATTCGGACAGGCGTCGCGGGGACGCTTGCGTCCGCGTCCGCACCGCGCTCTCGCGCGGGTTTCCGGCCGCGGGACGCGCGTGCTGCTACGCCGCAGCCGCCGGCCAAAGAAGCGGCCGTTTCCCTCTCCCCTCTCCCCCCCCCCCCCCCCCCCCCCCCTCTCCTTCCCCTTTGCTCAGGCCCTTTTGAGCGCGGCGACGATGCGCGCGACGTGGACGTGCGAGATCGAGTCTGGGACATCTCCCGAGGGCTCTGCGCAGATGCCGACGAATGCCCAGACGGCGTCTTCGGGGTCGACGTCGAGTCCGACGACCCAGGCGGCGCCGACAAAGGCCGAGCGGTCGACGGTGGGCAGCGGGCGCGGCGGCTCCGGCGCGGCCTCGCGCAGGGGTCTGTCCGGGGCGTGCAGCGCGCGTCCGCCCGCACCCCCGCTGGGCTGCGCGGGCACCTTGGCGCGCCGCTCGGCGGCCTCGTCGAGCATCTTGCGAAAGGCCGCGAGGCGTGTGGGCGAGGCCAGCAGCGCGGCGCGCAGCGAGCGCAGCGCGGCGTCGGCGCGCGCGCGCTCGCGCGCGGTGAGGCGCTCCGGGGGCGGCGCGGCGTCGGCGGCGAGCGCGCAGACCTCGATCTGCGCCTCGGCGGTGCTGGTGAGCGTCGGGAGGAAGGAGGGCCCCTTGCGCGCCTTGGAGCGCAGCGAGATGGTCGGCGGGATGGACGAGAAGCCAGGCGGCGCAAAGGCGGCGTGCGTGGTCGAGACGGGCGTGTCCAGAAAGTTGGCGCTCGTGACGACCGCGTTGCGCCTCGCCCGCGCGAGCGCCGCCGAGGTCGGCGCCTCGCCCGGCGCCGCCGAGGCCGCGGTGTCGGCTCCCCGCTGGGCCCCAGAGCCGGCAAGGGCGTCGGCTCCCCGCTGGGCCCCAGAGCCGGCAAGGGCGTCGGCTCCCCGCTGGGCCCCAGAGCCGGCAAGGGCGTCGGCTCCCCGCTGGGCCCCAGAGCCGGCAAGGGCGTCGGCTCCCCGCGACGCGCCAAAGCCGGCAAAGGCGTCGTCTCCCCGGGCGCCGTCGTCCTCGGCCTGGCTGTCGTCGCGCTCGTCGGCGAGTCGCGCGTCGCGTTTGCGCAGCTCTGCGAGCGTGTAGTCGTCCGCATCGACGAGCACCCAGGCGGTGCTGCGGACGCGCACGACGTAGCCGAGGTGGACGTCCTCGGAGGTGAGCGCGGCCTTGCCCCCGTCGGGCACGACCCGGGCGCGGCCCACACAGGGCCCGCCGGCGATGCCCGGGACGGCGTCCGAGCGCTCGAAGATCGAGAGCGTGTCGTCGGCGGGGTAGACGGTCACGAGAAACTCGCGGCTGGCCTCGCGCGCGTCTACCGGGTGCTCGAGGCGCGCCGAGAAGCGCAGCGGCGGGCCGTCCACGCGGCCGACGCCCAGGCGGCGCCGCCGCCGCGGCGCGGCCGCGGTGGGCGCGGCCGGCGGCGCGACCACGCCGGGGATGCCTCCGGGGATGCTGGCCAGCGCCTTGTGGCCCACGCGCTTCGAGTAGACCACGTAGGGCTGCGCGGGCGCGTCGAGGCCCTGCCGCGTCTGCTCGAGCTGCGCCTGCAGGCGCTCGCGGTGCGCGGCCTGCGCGCTCTGCTGCGCGAGGATCGAGGCCTCGTACCGGATGCCAGGCAGCGGCGGCGGACCCTCGTCCGAAGACGAGCGGCGCGCGCCGGGCCGCCGCGGCGGCGGCGCGGGGCGCCACGTCGCCGCGTTGCGCGGCTCGGCCCACGAGGGGGGGGGTGGGCACGGCCCGCAGACGCTCCTCGGGCACCTCCTCGATCTGCAGCAGGTATTGCTTCGTGAACGGGTCGAGCTCGAAGAACGACAGACGACGACCGTGGATGATCACCGTGCTGCCCGGCAGCAGGTCGAGCGGAGAGATCAGACCCGCCCGGTCCGGCGACCGACCCTGCGGGCCGGCGCCCATCGGGTCGCGGGACGCGGGGAGAGACTTGGGCGGCAGCGGGTCCGGCGACAGGGTCGACTTGAGACACTCGGGAGACATCGAGCGACGGGGAGGGGGGGTGGACGAGCGCGACCCGCTCGGCGACCGCGACCCGGCCGCGCCGACCCCATCGCCGGCCCCGACCCCGACCCCATCGCCGGCCCCGCCTCCACCCCCTCCCCCGCCCCCAACCGCCTCTCCGCCCCTGCGGCCCTTGCCGGGCGCCGAGCCCGGCGGGCCGTAGGTGGGGTTTGTGGGCAGGTCCGAGTCGTCGTCGACGTTGCCGTGGTGGAAGAGCCTGCGACGCTGCACGGCGAGGTCGTGCGCCAACGAGGGATGAGGGGGAGGGGTCGTCAGCGAGCCCGGCGAGAGCATCGCCGGCGCGGCCGCGCCAGAGGGCAGCGCCAGGCGGCCCGCGGGAGCGCGCGCCGCGCCGCCTCCGGCCGGCCGGCCGGCCGGAGCGGCCGGGCCGACGGGCGCGCCCGCGCGGATCTTCCCGCCGCCGCCCTCGTCGTGCTCGACGACGTGGTCGAGATCGTCGCGGAAGAGGTGCGCGCGCTTGACGAACGGCGACGCGTTGCCGTCCGAGAGGATCTCGTGCAGCTCTGCCGTCTTGTCCCCCAGGTAGTAGCGCAGGCGCAGCAGGTGGCGGTCGCCAAAGGGCTTGCGCGTGTTGTCCCACATGCAGAAAAAGCCGAGCACGTACTCGGACCTGTGCAGCAACGGGACGGGCTCGAGCGGGTCCTTTGGCTTCTCAGCCTCGCGCAGGCGCGCCGCGATCGAGGCCGCGCGGTCCTCGGTCGCGCGCGCCGGGTCGCGGGCGAGTGGCCCCGGCGCGGGCGGCGCGGGCACGGGCCGCGCGGGCCCGAGCGTGACGCCCTTGGCGGCCAGCACCTCGCGCGTCTGCGCATCTGCGTCTAGAATGCGAATGTCGATGCCCTTGACGTGCAGCGTGCGGCCGATGCGCAGCGAGAGCGGCGAGGGCATCAGCAGGCCGCTCGTCTCGGCCTCGGGGCGGCGCGGGAAGACCGACGCGTGGTGCGGCGCGAGCGGAGACGAGGCCTCCGGACGCACGCCCTCGCCGCGCGCGGCCAGACCCAGCACGGACGCGCGGCGGAGGATGTGGCACTGCGGGGAAGAGGAAAGGAGAGAAGGAGAGGGGGCGGTGGGCGCGAAGGAGAGGGCGTGAGGGAGGAGCGACGCTCCGCGCGGCGCGGCTCGCATGGGGGGGGAGGGGGGGGTGCGAAGCAGCGGCGGGCGGGATCTGACGCCCCGCGGCGCGGCCCGCGATCCTTCTCTCCCTCCGGCTCCCCCCTCCGGTCCGCCCTCCCCCCACCGCACCCTGGTGAGGCCGGAGTTTGGGTCGGGCGTCTCGAGCACGCTGAGCGTCGCCTCCTCCGGATCGAGCGAGATGAGCACGCGGCGCACGCGACGCGTCTCCGAGGCGCTCCCGGTCGCGCGCTCGACGTAGACGCCGGTGAACACGAGCGGCGCGCCGTAGGCCTTGCTCCACGTGCGCGGGTCCTCCTCCCCGCCGGGCGGGCCGGTGTACGTGGTGGGGCCGGACGGCCACATGCTCGGGATGTCGCTCGGCCCGCGGTCCGGGGCGGGCGTGGGCGCGTCCTCGAACACGTCGTAGTCGTTCGGGACCTCCCCGATCATCAGGCGGTACCCATTGACAAACTTGAGCGTCTGCTTGCGCGGGAAGCGAGCGCTGGCGGACGGCTGCGAGACGGGGACCAGGGAGGCGCGGGGGGGGCGGGGTGGGCGGGGCGGGGAAGGAGAGGAGGGAGGCGCGGTTCCCGAGGCCGGCCGGCCCGCCCCGGCGCCGCCGCGCGGCGGAGCGAGGCGGGCGGGTTTCGAGCCAAAACTGCCCAGCGCGGACCGCATTTTCCCGCTCCTCGTCGCCGCCCCCCCGACGCGCGCGCGCCGAGGGCCCGACGGCTCTACGCGCGCGCGCGCGTCGGCGGATCCGGAGACGGCGCTTCCGCCGCGGCGCGGCGCGGCGCGCGCGCGCTGGGCGGGCCCCGCGTCCGCGCACGCGGAGCTCCTCGAGGCTGCCCACGAAGGCGAATGTCTCGATGGCAGCGTTGCGAGCCTCGGAGGGGATCGAGATGCGCCCTCCGAGCTCCGCGCGGCCGCCTCGAGCTCGGGCCGGGCAGCCTCTCCCCCCTTCCCCCCGGGCCCTGCCCCCCGGGCCGCGCACCGGGATGCGGATGTCGAAGCCGGGGAGGTTTGGCAGCGCCTCCTCGCGCAGCGCCATGGTGCCGTCGTGCCGCACGCGTCCGCCGCGACGCGCCGGTGCGAGTTGGAATGACGGCGCGTTTGCGGCGTCGCGCGCGCGTCGCGCTCGTCTGCCGCGCCGCGGGCGCGACGGTTCGGAGAGGGGACGGGGAAGGGCGAGGGGCAAGACGCGCGGGCCGGCACCCGGCGCGGCGGGCGCCGGACCAAAGGGAAGAGGGAGAGGAGAGGGGGGGGGGGGGGGGGGGGGGGGGGGGGGGGGGGGGGAAGGAGAGGAGGGAGGAAAGGAGCGAGGGGCGGCGTCGCGCCGCGGCGGTCGGCGGTGCTGTGAGGATGACGATGACAGCGGCGTGCGGATGACAC
>PGFX01002579.1:0-13450 GCA_003612995.1 Prototheca bovis | reverse complement strand
CCCTTTTCTCCCCCTCTCCCCCCCCCCCCCCCCTCACCCTTTTCTGCGCGCCTTGTTTGTGTGTGTGCGTGTGCAGGGTACGGATGCTTCGCTTGGTGTGTTGACTGAGCATCTGAAGGCTTCTCAGGCGCCGAATCGTCTCGTGGTGGACTGCACGGCTTCTGCTCTTCTTCCTCGGTTCTACCCCAAGTGGCTCGAGCAGGGCATCCACGTGGTGACGCCGAACAAGCGTCTGAACGCGGGTCCCCTTCCGCTGTGGCGCCAGGTCAAGGAGCTGCAGGCTCGCGGGTGCGCTCACTACATGTACGAGGGCACGGTGGGCGCCGGCCTCCCCGTGGTGTCGACGCTCAAGGCTCTGCTGGACGGGGGCGACCGCGTGCGTCGCATCGAGGGCGTCTTCTCGGGCACGCTGTCGTACGTCTTCAACGGCCTGTCTCCCGGCGACCCCTTCTCCGAGGCCGTCAAGGCCGCGCGGCTGCGCGGCTTCACCGAGCCCGACCCGCGCGACGACCTCTCGGGCGAGGACGTGGCGCGCAAGGTCATGACGCTCGCGCGCGAGTGCGGCACGCTCGTGCCGGGCGTCGAGGCCGTCGACGTCGAGTCGCTCGTCCCGCCGGGCCTCGAGGGGCCGGACGTCCCCCTGGACGAGTTCCTCGCCTCCCTCGCCAGGGCGGACGCGGCCATGCGCGACCGCATGGCCGAGGCCGCCCGCAACGACCTCGCGCTGCGGCACGTCGGCACCTACGACGCCGTCGAGAAAACCTGCCGCGTCGGCCTGCGCGCCTTCCCGCGCACCCACCCCTTTGCGCAGCTCCGGGGGACCGAAAACATCATCCAGTTCACCACGCAACGCTACCACGACCCCTGTCTCACCATCCGAGGACCGGGCGCGGGACCCTGGAACACCGCGGCGGGAGTTTTCACCGACATCGTCACCCTCGCACGATACCTCGGAGCGCACTCCTAAACGCAAAGCACGGCGAAAACCGACCAAGAACGCCCGGAAACGCGGACAAGTGACCGGGAAAAAAAAACGATGGCCCCTTTTTTTCCCACGAGTCGCTCAGTCGCGTCGGAGCGATGCGAAGATCTCCTCCCCTTGCCCGTCTGGGAGGAACGCGCCGCCCCCGGAGGTGCAGTCCGTCCCTCCCACCGTCCGTCGCTTGCCGTTGTTCTTCCTTCCACTCTTCGTTTCGCTCTTCGGCGTGCGCGCGCGCGTGCGCGTGTCGTCTCCCTGCGGGGGTCTTTTTTTTTTTTTTTTTTTTGCCCGATGGCGGTGGGGGTCCACGTGCCACGTGGGCCCCCCCCCCCAGGGGTTCCTCTTGCCGCATTGGTCCCCTTTTGCGGAGTCTCTCTTTTTGCCGCATTGGTCCCCTTTTGCGGAGTCTCTCTTTTTGCCGCATTGGTCCCCTTTTGCGGAGTCTCTTTTTTTGCCGCATTGGTCCCCTTTTTCGGAGTCTCTCTTCGGCCCTTCGGCGAGGGTCTCCCTTTGGTGCCTCTGTTTTTGCCGCTTTGGACCCCTTCTTCGGAGTCTCTCCCCTCCCCCTCTCCCTCCCACTTCCTCCTTGGGCGTCTCCGCCCCCCTCTTTCCTCCCTCTTCGTTGCTGCTCCCCCTCCTTTGTTCTCCCCTTTTCCCTTCCTTGCCGGTCGTTTTTTTCGCGTCGCGTCGCTTTTCCGGCGCGACCCTGCGACCCCGCGGCAGAGGCTGCAAAGGCAATCGTTTCGAGGGGGAGGGGGGGGGGGGGGGAGAACGCCAGCGAGGGAGGCTGCGAGGAAAGAAAGGAAAGGGGAAGAGAGGTGGACGGGAGATCAAAAGGGAAACGAGGTGTGCGAGGCGATTTTTTTGCGCGCAGAGGGGATTCCGGCCGCGAGCGAGGGGGCGCAGAGGAGGGGCTCTTCCGGAGGAGGAAGGGGCCTTCCCGCCAAAAACGCGAGGCCTCCCCCACCGGCCTCCCACTCCTCTCCCTCCCCCTCATCTCCCCTCCCCCTCCTCGTCTCCTCTCCCCCTCCCTTCTTCTCTCCTCCTCCCTCTGCCGCCGCCGCCGCCGCCCCTCTCCCCCCTGCCTCTTGCTTTCCCCGTCCTCCTCGCCCGCGCGCGCGCGCGCCCGGGCCGCCGCACCGTCTCCGCTCTCCCGCCCTCCCGCGTCGCCCTCTTCGTTCTCCTCGCGCTCTTCGCGCTCTGCCTTCAATCCCAACCACCTTTGACGTCCGTTCCCCGCGCGGCGTTTGGCGCGCGACCCGGGGGCCGCTCTCGCAGGGCTCTGCCGCGGGCTCGACGCGCGCCGCGGCGCAGGTGCGGCCGCGCGGAGGACGGGAGGGGGGCATTTCGCCGCGCGCGCGCGCGCATGCAGCGTCCGAGCGCGCGCGAGCGGATCGGTGGAGGAGGAAGAAAAGCGATGCGATGCGTGCATGCGGCGGAGGGGGGTGCGAGAGGAAGGAGGGAGGCCGCAGAGGTGGAAAGGGAAGAGGCGAGGAGGGGGAGGGGAGAGGGAGGGAAGGCGGGCCCGGATGCGGGAGGAGGGGGTGCGGCAAGGGGGCGGCGGCGCGGCGGGGGTCGGGCGTGCGTGGGGGCGCTCGGGGGGAGGCGTTTTCGCGCGCGGAAAGGAGCGTTTCCACGAGTCTGCAAGCGCTCGACTCTCCGTCGACGCGACGACCGCTTCGAGCGCGCATCGTTGCCTTTGCGCTCCGTTCTCCCAGAGTCCCCTTTCGCTTCCGTTCACCCTGCTTTCGCCTTGCTCCCGCTTTCGCCCCCACCTTCTCTTTCGTTCCCCGCCACCCCGCAGCGACCGATCGCGATGTCGCGCAAGCCGCACGCCCGCGACGTGCGCATCGTGCGTTCGCCCGAGCTCGCGCTCGCCGTCTCGGCGCTCCCGCGGTGGGAGGACGCTCCGTCGCGCGCGCTGCGGGCCTCGCTCGAGGCCTTGGCGGCCCTCGAGGGGCCCGCTGTGGCGGCCGCGCCCCTCGTGCGGGGCCTCGTGGTCGCTTTGTCGGACCCGGGAGTCCCCGCCGCCTCGTTCGAGGCCGCGCTCGGCCCGCTCGCGACCGCGACGCTGCTTCCGGGCGCCAAGGTCTACCTCGGGCGCCTCTTCGGCGGCGCGCAGCGCGGCATGCAGCCCGATCGGCTCGCCCGGCTGGGCGCGGCCGTCGCAGCGGCGGCGGCCGAGAGGGCGAGCGGAAAGGGCGGAGGCGAGGCCGCGTCCCCCTCGCCGGCCCGCCCCTTCCCGGAGCTGACGTTTGCCGTCAACGCCTCCTCCGCCGAGCCCGGCGTGCGCGCCGGCATGGCCGCCTCGGCGAGGGAGCTCGCAGAGGCGCTGGCGGAGCGCAGCGTGGCCCTGGTCGAAGGTTCGCCCGAGCGCTCGGACGCCGCCGATGCGCAGGGGGCCGCTCCCATTGCCGCCGTCGCTCCCGCAACCGCTTCCGCCGCCGCTCCCATTGCCGCCGCTGCCCCCGCAACCGCCGCCCCCCCCGCGATCTCTCTGGTTTCGCTCCCTGCGCTCGACGAGCTGCTCGAGCTCGCCGCGGCGCTGCGGCAGCTGCTCTCGCTCCCCGAGGCCTCTCCCGCGGCCGCGGCCGCCGGCCGGGCCGCGCTGCGCGTGCTGCAGGCCGGCGTGGGCGACCGCGGCCTCGTCGCCGCCTGGGCGTCCGTCCTCGCGGCCGCCGCGCTCGTCGGCGACGGCGACGGCGAGGGAGATCGGGGCGACGCGGCCGTCGAGCGCGCGGTCTGGCTCGCGCTCTCGGCCGCCGAGGGCTTTGGCATGCTTGCGGGGGAGGAGGCCGGGAGCGCCGACTCGGCATCCGCTCCTCCCTGTGCTCGCTTTTCGGCCCTGCCTCCCCCCCCGCCGTCGACGTCTCCTCTGGCGCGCTCCCTGCGGGCGTCGTCGCGGTCGCTGTCTTCGGAGCTTGCTCGCGTCCCCGGCGCGGCCATGCGCGCCGTGGCGCTGCGCGGCCTGGTCGGCTCGCTGCCTCGCGAGGCGCTGGTGGCCGCGACGCCGGCGGGCCCGTTCCTGGCGTCGGCGGCGCTGCCGTGGCTGGTCTCGCTCGCTCGCGCGAACGAGTCTGCGTCCGCGAGCGAGGGCGCCGCGGCGACGCTCGAGGGCGCGCTGCGGCGCATGCGCGAGCTCGGCATCGAGGTGCCGGCGCGCGAGGCGGACGCGCTGGCGTTCGCGCTCGTGGGGCTGGTCGAGGGCGGCTCGCGCCTCGTGATGCAGCTCGCTTACGTCTCCTTCGAAGCGCTGCTCGACGCGCTCGTCGATCAGGAGCGGACGGGGGATGCTCGGGCCGCCCTCGTCGGGCCGGCGGCCGCCGCCGGGCCCCGGAGCGGGGGCTCCCTCCGGTCGCTCCCGGCCCCCCTGCTGCGCGTGGCGCGGCAGCTGGTGGCCAGCATTCCGGAGCGCCGGGGCGCGTTCCGCCCGCTGGTGGCGCTCGTTTCGCGCGTGGGCGCGGCGCCGCTGCTGGCGCTGCGGCCCGACCTCGTCGACGTCACGCTGCTCCTCGCCTGCCGCGCCTGGGGCGGATCGCACGCCATCGAGCTGCTGACCGAGCTCTGGACCCAGCAAAAGGCCGAGGCAGGCGAACAGGCCCAAGCTCACGGCCCCAGCGACGGCGCAGCGGTCTTCACGACAGATTCCGCACCGAGCGACGGCGCAGCGGTCTTCACGACAGATTCCGCACCGAGCGACGGCGCAGCGGTCTTCACTACCCATTCCGCCGCTTCCACCGCCGCTCCCCTCGCCACTCCTTCCGCCCCGTCGTGGTCGGTGGCGGCGTCGCGCGCCGTCCTGGGGGCGCTGCGCGACCCGTCTCTGCGCCCGTCGGACGCGTCGCGCGTCGTGGGCGTGCTCGCGGGCGTCGACGCGGCCGCGGCCCGGGCGCTGCTGCCCGCGGCGGGCGAGCTGCCGCCCTCGGGGACGGTCGCGCTGCTCAGGGGTCTGCGGGCCGCGGGCGCGCTGGGTGACGACGCCTTTGGCGAGGCCGCCGAGGGCGCGGAGCCGTCAGCGCTGCAGCGCGCCGTGCAGCGCTCGCTGCTGGCGGGGATGCGCTCCGGCTCGGCGGTGGTGCGCATCGAGACGCTCGACCTCGTGTGCGGCGAGCCGCGCACCGCGCGGCTGCCTTCGCAGGCCGAGCTGCGCGCCGTGCTCGAGTCGCTGCGCGTCGAGATGGCCTGCGACGACCCCGCGCACCGCGAGCGCATCCTCGGGCTCTACACGCGCTTCCTCGCGCGCCTCCGCGTCGCGCTCGGCGGAGCCTTTCGGGACGCCGCCAGGCGGAAGCGGAGGGAGGAGGTCGTCGGGGGGGCAGGGGGGGCCGCGCCGGCAGACCCGGCGCGCCCTCGAGGCGAAACTTCAACTTTGGGAGCGTCCCCCGCTCCTCCCGGGGCGTCCGCCTCGGACTTGCCGCCTCTCGAGCCGGCCTCCCGGCCCTCGTCGGCGCCGCCTCTCGAGCCGGCCTCCCGGCCCTCGTCGGCGCCGCCTCTCGAGCCGGCCTCCCGGCCCTCGTCGGCGCCGCCTCTCGAGCCGGCCTCCCGGCCCTCGTCGGCGCCGCTCCCTCCCGCGCCGAGCGGTCTGTTCGGCACGCGTTGGTTTTTCGAGGCGGCGTGCGCCGAGCTGCTCGAGTCGCTGCGGCCGGACGCGCCCACGGGCCGCGTGACCACCGCGCTGCTGGTCTGGACCCGCCTCCTCGTGGTGTTCGGCGACGCCGGCGCGTCCGCGGCCGAGCCGGACGCCGCCTCGCCGGCGTCCGCGGCCCCCTTTTCGAACGCCTTTCGCGCCAACGTCGAGGCCGGCAAGAAGACGCTCAAGTCCAACCCCTCGGCGCCGCTGCCCGAGCCGGTGTTGGCCGCCGACGCGCTCGCGGCCCTGGCCTCGCGGCTGCTGGCCCCCGGAGGCCCGCTCGGCTGCTCCTGGGACCTCGTTCGGGCCACCGCCACGGGCGTGCTGCGCGCGCTCCCGCCGCGACACCTCCTCGCGCACCGCGAGCGGCTGCTCGAGACGGCCCGCGCGCTCCTCTTCAGCCCGAGGCAGCGCGAGTCGGACGCAGGGGCCAGGGTCCTCGCCCTCCTCGCGCCCCTGCTCGGAGCAGAGGTGGCGGAGGGAATGGAGACTGCGGAGAAGGGCCCCGAGGCGGCCGCGGCGCGGTCTCCCGAGGCTGCGGAGAAGGGCCCCGAGGCGGCCTCGGCGCGGTCTCCCGAGGCTGCGGAGAAGGGCCCCGAGGCGGCCGCGGCGCGGTCTCCCGAGGCTGCGGAGAAGGGCCCCGAGGCGGCGCGGTCTCCCGAGGTTGCGGAGAAGGGCCCCGAGGCGGCGCGGTCTCCCGAGGTTGCGGAGAAGGGCCCCGAGGCGGCGCAGCTCCCGGAAGCCGCCCAGACGGTGGCGCTGGCGCCCAGGGACCGCGCCTCGATCGAGGCGTGCGAGGCGCTGCTGGCGCTGGCGACCGGCAAGCTCTCGGCGCTCGAGGCCGAGGCCGCGGCGATCGCCGACGCCGAGCGGGCCGAGGGCGGCGCCACGGCGTGCGGCGACGGCGACGCTGCCGTCGCTCCCTCCTCCTCCCGCTCCGCGGCTCCCTCTGCGGCCCCCTTGACTGCGTTCACGTTTCCGTCGGCTTCTGGCGCTCTGTTGGCGGTGCGGTACGTGCTGGAGCAAGAGGTGTCGTGGGCGGACGTGCGCACGGACGCGCGCCTCGCGGCGGCCTGGTCGGCGGTGGCCGAGCGGGCGCTGGCGCTGGTGGCGCGCGTGGACTCGGCGACGTGGCGCGCGCTCTCGCGTCCGCAGGACGCCAACGTGGACGCGGACGAGGTGGCCGAGGCCGAGGAGGAGTGGGCCGAGGACGCCCCCCGCGCGCACCTGCTGCTCGCGGCGCTCTGGGGCACCTCGCGCGAGGCCACCAAGCTGGCGCTGGCGGTCGCGCGCTGGCGCGGCGCGCTGGGCGGCCGCGCGGCCGCCGAGGTCGCGCGGCGCAGCGCGCGGCTGCTGGTCACGGTCAAGCACAACGGCGCCATGGGCGTCTGCTCGCAGGCGCTCAAGGTGGCCATCGCCACCGACTGCGAGGCCGCGGGCGGCGCCGCGGCCGCCGCGCTCGAGGGCCTGCTCGAGGCCGCCGCGCGCGACGGCCAGACGCGCGACGACGTGCTGCGCCGCTCGGGCGGGCTCCCCTGGGCCTTTGCCAACGCCCTCGCGGGCTGCAAGCCCCGCGCGCGCTGCCAGGCGCTCGTCGACCGGGCCGTCGCCGCCCTGCTCGTCCTCGCGGAGCGCGGCAGAGACGGCCTCTACGGCGAGGGGAGCGAACGGACCGGGGCGGGAGCGGGCGCCGCGGGCGCCGCGCCGTTGGCGCGCTCGGTCGCGGCGCCCCGCCCCCCGCCCGGGTGGGACCTGCGTCCGACGGAGCGTCTGTCGGCGCTTCCGGTCGTGGGCTACCCGGCGCAGGTGGGCGCCTTCAACGCGCTGCGGGCGCTGGCGTCGGCCGGCGAGCTGGCGCAGCTCGTGGCCGACCACGCGACGGCCATCGAGGCCGTCTGCCTGCGGGGCCTCCGGTCCGAGGTCTGGGAGGTGCGCAACGCCGCCACGTGGTGCCACGCGGGCCTGGTCGCGAGGCTCCTCGGCGTCCGGAACGACGAGCAGGACCAGGCCTGGTCCGTCTGGGGCCTCGGCGACGGGGGGGGCGAGGCCGAGGCGGACGGCGACCCGCAGGCCGCCGCGCAGGCCCTCGCGTCGGCGCGCGGCCCCGTGCGCGGCGCGAGGTCCACCGCGCCGGTCTTCTTCGCGCGACACCCGGGAATGCGCCAAGTCCTGCTGGGCGAGCTCGTCCGAGGCGTCGCCGACCTGGGCGGGGGCGACGAGGTCCCGCTCGCCCTCCCCGCCGTGCTCGTCCTCCTCTCCAGGTTTTCGCCCGAAAACGAACCCTCTGGAACGGGCGGAGGAGATGCAGCCCCCAACGGCCGCGCAGACGCCAGAGCAGACGCCGGCGGCGGCGCAGCCACCGCTGCCGCTGACACCGATGCTGGCACCGCCACTGCCACCGCCACCACCACCCCCGTTGTTGCCACCTTCGCCCCCGTGGCCGCCACCCCCGTGGCCGCGGCTTCCGCTTCGTCTTCCTGGGAAGAGTTTCGGGCTCCGCTGGTGGCGCTGCTCGCCGCGCGTCCGGCGTCGCTGCGGCGTCTGGCGGCGCGGTCGCTGGCCGTGCTGGCGCCTCCCGACCTGCTCTGGGCCGAGACGGAGCGCATGGCCTCGGCGGTCGTGGCTCGGGCCGCGCCGCTGGCCGCGCGCGCGCGCGCGGCCGAGGGCCCGAGCGCGCCGTGGCCCGTGCGGCGTCGGTTCGGCTCGCTCGCGTCGCTGGACCGCAACGCGCTGCACGGCGAGCTGCTCGCCCTGGCGGCGCTCGTCTCTCGCGGTCCCGCGCCCGGCGCCGGCTCGCCCTGGCCGCTGCTGGCGCGCTGCCTGCCGCTCGCGGACGTCGACGGCGTCGACTGCGCGCCGCTGAGCGCCGCCTTCTTCGAGGTCGTCGAGGCCGCCGCGCGCGCCTCGGGCGCGCCGGGGGAGCCGCACCCCGTGGCCGGCGCGGCCGCGTTCTGGGCCTGGGAGGCGGTCGCGCGGCAGGCCGAGGACGCCGACGCCAACCTGCGCGACCCGGGGCGCGCCGAGGCGCTGGGCGAGGCTGCGCGCCTGCTGTTCGGGCCCGCGCTCTGGGACGCCTTCGACCGCGAGGACGCCGAGCTCTTCGACGTTGAGGTCGTCGAGGCCGCCGTGGAGTCGCCCCTGCGCGAGGTGCGGCTCGGCGCGCTCCGCGGCCTCCGGCAGCGCATCGCCGCCGCGGGGGGGCCCGCGCGCCTCGCCCTCGGGGCGGACGCCCGACCGCCCTTTTCGCCCTCGCCGACCGCCCTGCTCGTCCTCCTGGCGGGGAGGCGCGAGCCAGACCTGCAGACGCGCGTCGAGCTCTACGGCCTCCTCGCCGACTGCTGCCGCGCCGCGGCGAGCGCCGGCCGAGGCGCCCCCGGCGCGGCGCCCAGGGAGACGCTCGCGCGCGTCGCCGCCGCCGCGCTCGAGCAGGCCGCGCACGCGAGAGACCTCGCCATGCTCGCCGTCGCCATGAACGCCGCGGGCGCGGCACTCGGCGCGTTCGAGGGGAAGCGGGAGGGGAGCGACGCCCGCGAGACGGCCGCCGAGCCCGAGCCCGCCGGGGACGTCGCCGCGGCGGTTACGCCTCCCGGCGCTCCGGCGGGCCCGGTCGCCGCCTCGTCGGGGACGCCTCCCGGCGCTCCGGCTGCGCTGGTCGCCGCGGTCGGGCCGCTGGCGCTGCGCTACGCCGAGCCGACGTCCGCGCCGGACGTGGTCCGCCGAGCGGCGGCCGGGCTCCTGCGCGCCTCGCGGGCGCCCTCGCGGGCGCGCGGCGCGGCCTCGGCCGCCGCCGCCTGGGACGCGGCGCTGCTGCTCGCCGAAGATGAGGACGACGCCGCGCAGGCGGCCGCGCTGGCCGCCGTCGGCGCCGCGGGCGTCGCGCCCTCGGTCGCGCTCCGGGCCGCCTACGCGCGCCTCGGCCGCGAGGCCGGCCGCCCGGGGGCCAGGGGCGACGCGCTCCTCGCGCTGCTGCGCGGCCGCGAGCGTCGCGCGCCCAGCAGACAGACCCCGGGCACCAGCGACCGCGTCTTCGATCGAGAAGTCGACAACGCGCGCGCCGACGCGAGGCTCGCCGCCGCGCTCGCGCGCGACGCCCTCGCCGCCGCCCTCGCGCTCCGGGCCGGAGCCCAGCCGACGGCGGAGACCGATGCCTAGACGGACATTTTCTCGCGAAAACCGGGAGAGAGCTACCCGAACGCCTCCACCCTTTGACCCCGACCGAGTGTCCCGCACCCACCGTCTCTCTCCGTTTTCCGGCCCCGCCTCTTCCGCTCGTCTCCACGCTTTCCGGCGCCGCCTCTTCGACTCGTGTTTCATCGGCGCCTCTTTTTTGTTTCTTTTCCCTTCTCGTTTTCCGACCCGGTCGCGGCAGCGCGACGTGATAGGGCGTGGCCTTGGCCGCTGCGCCCATTCGGGCGAACCCTCCCTTCCCTCCGCCCCTTTCCCCTCGCGCCCTCTCGCTCGCTTTCCCTCTTCGCCGTGCAACCCGCCTCCACCCTTCCGCGGGCGTCGCGTCTCTCGTCGTTTGGTCTGCGTTGCACGGCGTCGATGCGACGATGGTGCGAACGCGCCGTCGGGGGGGTCGCCGGAGAAGGCACGGGTCGCGCGGAGCAAGCTAGGGGCGGGACGAGGTGTCGAGGCGGCGGACGAGGGGAGCGGAGGGGAGCGGGGGCTGGGGTCGCTGAAGGTATGCGAGGCGGAGGGGGGCGGGGGCTGGGGTCGCTGAAGGTATGCGAGGCGGAGGGGGGCGGGGGCTGGGGTCGCTGAAGGTATGCGAGGCGGAGGGGGCTCGGAGGGCAAGGCACAAGGATGCGAGGGAAACAATGGTCTGAAGAGGTCCGGCGGGGACGTCGGTCGGGTGGGCGCGACGCTCGGAAAGGGAACGCGCGCCGCGTGGCACGGAGCTAAGCCTCGGCGAAAGAAAGGCGGGCTTGATGGCGAGGCAGGGCGGGGCGGGGCGGGCTGGCGGGGCGGCAGAGGGCGCTATGGCGCGGTGGCCGGCCGGGAAGAGGCGGAAACGGTCGCACCGGTGTCGAAGAATAAAACAAGCAAAGGGGAGAATTACCGTGCAGTGGGCGGGAAAGAGTCTTGAAAGGCGGCCCGGGCTGGAGAGAGGCTAGGAGGGTGGCCCGGGCCGAAAGGGCGATCTGGGCGAGCGTTCCGAACGGACGATGCAGCGACGACGGGGAACGACGGGCCCGAGACACTCCTTTTGCGTGCGTTGCGAACGTCACTCTGGTGAAAAAAAGCTCGAAACGGCTCCCGTCTCGAGCGTCGGCTCGAAAAGAGCCGTTAAAAAGACGTCCCTCTCCCTTCTTCCCCCCCCCCCCCTCCCTCCGCTCTGCGCCCGTGTCTCCACGGAGCGACTCAGCGACCGAGGCTCTGCCAGATGCCGAGCCAAGCGGCCGCTTCGGGGCCATAGACGCCCTGTCGTATGTCCTCCTGCAGAAGAGCCAGCGCACGGTCGGCGCCCAGAGCGCGGATCTGCGCCGCGAGCGCCCGCGCGTCGTCGAAGAGGCGCTGCGCGCCCGCCGAGGGCTTGCGGCGAAGCGAGGCGGCGGCCGCGCGCGCGGCCGCGGTCCGGCCCTCGAGCGCCGAGGTCGCCGCGTCGGACGACTGCGCACAGCCCGCCACGGGCGAGCCGCGGGGAGTCGCGTCCGCGTCCGCGCACGCGCACGCCGTTCGCCTCCTCGCCCCCAGCGGGACGCCGACCTCGACCCCGCCCAGCGCCGCCTCGGCCGGCTCGCGGAGCCGCTTCGGCGGACGCGCGTCGCAGACCCTCGGCCTCGCCCAAAGCGCGACGGCAGCGCCCGGAGCGCAGAGCGCGGGTCGCGCGGGCGGGCTTTCGCGATCGGGGGAGCGCGACGCCTCGAGCCACTCGGCCGGTCGCCCGGGGAGGGGAGGCGACGAGACGTCCGGGAGCGCGGGGAGGGGGGGCGACGAGACGTTCGGAAGCGCGGGGAGGGGGGGCGACGAGACGTCCGGGAGCCGCAGCTGCGACTGCGGCGTCCGCTCGAGCTCGGCCCGGCGCTGGGGGGCGGCCGGGGCGGGCGTCGCCGGGCCTGCGCCCCGCTCCTTTGCGCCGCCGCGCGGCCGCCCGTCCTGAGTTTGTGGCGAGCCCGCCTCGTTCCACTCGTCCGACGCGCGGTCGGCGCCGCCGTCGTTGGGGGTGACGATGCGCCGCAGCATCGCGGTCAGCTGGGCGGCCCAGTTGGCGGGCACGAACAGCGTCACCAGCGTCTGCTCGTCGTCGCTCGACAAAAAGCGGCGGCAGAGGCGCTCGCTGCACGGCCGCAGGGGCGGAAAGTTGCGAAAGCACTTGTCGGGCTGGTACAGCTGGCTCTTGCGCTGGTCGACGAACAGCGCGGCGAGCTCGGGCGAAGCAAATGTGCCCAGACACTCGCGTCGCCCCGTCAAGGGGTTGAGCAGGCGAGCCTCGTACCATCCACTCTGCCGCCTGTACACGCACCGGTAGCCGCTGCCGATCCGGACGCGCGTCCGCGGCCGGGTCGACATCGCCGGCGCGCAGGCGCCGTCGACGCCGCGAGCACCGACCCGAGAGACGGACGAGAAAATGTCCCTCCGGCGGCTGACGGGGACGCGAGCGCGCGCAGGGCCGGTGGGCCGGGGGCGATGCGGGCACCCGCGGCGCCGCTGCCTACGCGGCCGGACGCGCGCAGCCAGTGGACCGCAAGGTTCGCCCCCTCCCTTCCGCGGGGATGGCACTGGGGTGCGGGCAGTCGCGCGATGGGGCCTCGAAGACCCCGCTTCGCTGGCGATGAGACTTGAGGCCTGCCTCGAGACGCCTTTGAGACGCCTGCCGAGCCGCGTCGTGGGGCGGGCGCGCGCGCGGCGCCGCCCGTACGCTGAGCGCCGCTGAGCGCTCACCCGCGGCTCCGGCGCCGCCGCGGTGAGGGGCAGACTTGTGCGACGACGGCGCGTCGCCGTCGTCACCTCGGCCGGACAAACGGAAATGAATGCAATCGAGGGCGCGTGCGGACTGCGCGCGCGTTTCGCGGCCGCCTGGTCTGCTCCCGCGGCGGGAACCCCTGCCGCGTTGGCCCGACCCCCGCGGCGGAGCAGCTGCGACCCGTCGCGAAATCCGCGCCTCCGCTGCGTGCCCGCGCACGTCGCCGATTGCGAAATGGGCGACGCCCGAAAGGGCGAGCAGGACGCATGAGAACCGCGCTGCCGAGGCTGCGCTCGCGCATCGGGGGCCGGAGAACCCGCGAGGCCCACTGAGGGGCAACGGGGGAAGCGGCAGTGCTCGAGGGGGGGGACGGAGCGCAGCGCGGGGGGCGGGGGGAAGCGGAGCGTGGGGGGGAACAGGCGAGGGGCCAGGCTCCGAGCGCGCCGCCGGAGGGGCGGCGGCATCGGGCGGATTTGCATCGGAAAGCGACGATTCGCTGGAGAGGCCGGCGCAGCCAGCGCCAATTGTTCTGCGTCGCCCGCGGTGGGGTGCGGTGGGCTGCGGCATCCTCTCGCTCGGTACTCTTCCCCCCTCCTCCCCCCACTTTCCGCTTTTGGCGGGAGGGCGGCCCGCGGCGCGCGCGGCTCGCGGAGCCGCGGGGGGAGTTTTCCCTTTTGCCACGGAGACCCGCCGCGCCGCGCTCGCTGCGGTCGCGCGCGCGTTACGGGGCGTCGGCAGCCGATCCGAGGTCGCGGGCGCTCGGCTCGGCCGGCGGGCGGGAGGGAGGAAAGGGTGCGGAGCGGGAAAAGAGGTCCAGAAGGCGCTCTGGGGTCGGCGTTGTGGAGGCGGTCCGAGGTGGAGGTCCGAGACGAGGCGCGGCGGCGGAGGGGGGGGGGGGGAGGACGAGTGGGAGGAAAAGGGGAGGGAGAACGAG
>PGFX01002568.1:0-13485 GCA_003612995.1 Prototheca bovis | reverse complement strand
ATAAGAGCCAGGCCCGACCCCCCCCGCGCCGGCGCCCGCGCGCCGGTTCGCGGCGGGCGCGGGTGCTTCGACCCCGGACGGTCCTTCGACGCTGAGCAAGGTGCCGAGTCTGCTCTTCGACATGGATCTGGCGGACGGCGGCGGCGGTGGGTCGGCTGGCGGCGGGTTTCTCCCCCGCTCCGACTCGGGCTCGCTGGGCGCCGCGGCGCGGGCGGCGGGCCTGCGGGGCCTTCCCCCCTCGCCGGCGGTCCGCGCCGCGGGGCTCATGCCCTCTCCGCGTGCGCGCGTTCCGCGCCGCAGCACCTCCTCCTCCTCCTCCTCCTCGACCAAGGCGGGCGTCGGAGCTGGGAGGTCTGGCGGGGTCGGGTCTGGAGCCGGCGCCGCTCGGGCGCCTCGCGCCCCCGCCGCGCCTGGGGGCTTTGTGCCGACGCCCTCTGGCGGCTTTGTGTTCACGTGGAACCCTCCTCCATCCCAGGAGGCGGACGGCCTTTCGTTCCTCGGCTGCCGGTCGTCGCAGGGCCCGGCGCCGGCGACCTCGCCGCAGGCCGCGGCGCTCGAGCTGCTCGGCTCGGCGGGGCGCCGCCTGGCCGACCTGCTCGCGCCGGACTCTGAGGCGGACGCTGCGCTCCGTCTGCACGCCCGCGTGGCCGCCGAAGCCGGCGCGGCAGCCGCGCAGGGCGCCGGCGGGGCCGGAGCGGCTTCGCAGGCGCTCGCGCAGGGCGGCGGCAGGGCCGGAGCCGCCCCGCAGACGCCCGCTCCGCGGGACCTGGCGCGGCGGCTGCGACGGCTGGGCTACGACGCGCGCGCTCGCGGCTCTCGCGGCGCCGCGTCCGCCGAGGGCGCGGCGTGCCTCCGCAACCTTCGCCACGAGTTTGTGGTGGTGCGGCTGCCCGAGACGGCGCGCCCGGGGCGCCACGGCGTCGCGCCCTTTGCGACGTACGTGGTGGACCCCCGGTTCCGGGAGCAGTTTGAGACGGCCGCGTGCGACGAGCGGTACCAGGCCGTGCTGGCGCTGCTTCCGCCGCTGGGCGTCGTGCGCTCGGACCGCATGCGCGAGCTCGTCGAGCTCGTCTGCGCCGAGATGGCCGCCTGCTTCCGGGCCCAAGGCCTCGCCCTCCCGCCCTGGAGGGGAGCTTCCGCCACGCTCTCGCGCTGGAGAGACGACGGGGGGGAGGAGGACGAAGAGGAAGAGGACAAGGAGGAGGAAAGGAACGCGCAGAGGAAGAGGGACGGGGAGAGGGAAAGGAGGAAGAGGCGCGACGAGGACATCCGGGGAGAGGGCGGAGGCAGGCAGCAGAGGCGAGAGGCGCTGGCGGAGCGAGAGGAGCCGCAGGGGAAAGAGGCGCTGGCGGAGCGAGAGGAGCCGCAGGGGAGAGAGGAGCGAGAGGAGCCGCGGATCGATTCGACGAGGCAGCTTGCCTCTCCCGCTCGGCCTCTGGCGCCCCCGCACCTCGTTCGTGCCCAGGACGCCTCTTCCATCCACCGTTTCGGCCCCTCCCAACCCATGGACCGCGAACCCGGCGCGTACGAGCCCAACGCGTGCGATTCCGGTGCGTACGAGCCCTGTGCGTACGAGCCTGCCACGAACGATCCTGCCGCAAACGCTCGCGCCGCGCATGAGTCTGCGGCTGCGCCTCCCTCTCCCTCGTCCGCCTCCGCGTCTCCCCCTCTGTCCGCGCACCCTCTACCGGTTGCCCTGACGTCGATCCGTCCCCGGGACTCGCTCGTCCCTCCGCCGTCCCCTCCCGCGTCGGTGACGCCCGGCGCGTCCCTGGCGTTTTCGTTCGACTCGCTGACGTCGCCGGCGGTGCCGGGGATGGAGCCCGAGGGCAGCGCCGACGGCTTGGCCGGGGCCGGGGCGGACGCCGACCTGGTCTTCGGGTCGGTGGCCCCGGACGAACCGTCGACGACCGCCGACGCCGACCTGCCGGGGCTGCAGGGAACCTTTGACGACAGCGTCGCCGCCGAGAGCCACCGCAGCGCCGGCGTCGTCGGAGAGCGCGCCTGCGATGTCGGGGACGTCAGGGACCCCGGCCCCTTTGCGCGCCACGCTTTCGCCCCCCTGGCCAACCTCGCTCCCCTGGCTCCCCACGCCGCCCTGGCGCCGGCCGGATCGACGCCCGGGCGCTCCAACGGCGGCTCGCCGGTGGCGTTCGGATCTCCGGCCGCGCTTGGGTTTGCCACGCCCGCGGGAGGCTCGCCCTCGGCGGCCGCGCCCGGCCGCGCCCGGCCGGGGCCCGCGCCGCAGGCCTCGGCGCTGGCGCCCGCACTCTCCGCCGGTGCCAGCGGCGACTCGGGCTCCGGTGCCGACGCCGTCTCGCTCGACCCACTGGACGCCGCGCGAGCGCTCGCCTCGCGTGCGCTGGCCTCCCACCACCACCACCACCACCACCACCACCGCTCTGCGCGGCCCTCTGGGGGCTCGCCGGCGGCGGTGGACTCGGAGCCGGACTCTGACGTGGCGCCTGTGGACTCGGAGGCGGCCCTTTCGGAGGACGAGGCGCTGGCGCGCGCGCGCCGCGAGCCTGGCGCGCTGCCCGGCCCGCCCGACGACGAGGGCAGCGGTCGCGGAGGGAGGGGCTACGAAGACCTCGGCGCACCGCTCTGCGTCGTTGGATCCCTGCAGCGCTCCTCCGTCGCGCACCGACACAGCTACACGAGAGCTGCCTTTGCCCGGTGAGCGGGGAACGCCTGCTCGCCGTGCGCAAACGAGGATGCGGCGTTCGCACCGCCTCCTTTGCCTCTGCTTACTTTTCGAGGCGTTTTCACCGCCCCCTTTGCCTTTGTCCTCTCCCGTGTCTACGCACGCCGTCTCTTCGCTTCTTCTCCACCTCCGAGCTGTCCATGCTGATTCTTCGCCGTGGCTCTCCCTCCCAGCCGCTCCCACCGCTGCTTCGCCTCCGCCTTCTCGTCGACGTGTCGGTCTCCGTGCCTCCGCGCCTGGTCTCCGCGTCGCCAGACCTTCTGGACGTCTTCCCCCTCGTTGCCCACCTGCTGCCGCTCTTCCACCGCCTCGCATCGCTCATCCGCTTTCTTCTCTGCTCCCTCCCCCACCTTTTGCGGCGCGTGCCTCCTGTCGCCCTCTGCCCGCACGTCGCCGGGGAGACGCCCTGCGCCGTCCTTGCGGCCCTTCTTCGCCGTCCCTCTCTTATCTCTCTCCCCCCGAACCCCATACCCGCGCTCTGCCGACACCCTCCCTCGCCGGCGCCGCGAGGGGCGCTGGAGGCGCGGCGACCGCACCCCGCCCTTCCTCGACCCCTCGCGCCGCTGCGCCGCGACCACACGCCGCCCGTCCCTGTCTTCTCCTTTCTTTCTTGTTTTTTCATGCGCCCGCACGCCGCCGTGCGAGCCGCACGCTCGCGTGCCGATCGCCCCGCGAGCGACAGCCCTGACGACCTCCCCCGTCGACCCTCCTTCTTCCTCCCCTTTTCCGCACGAGCGTCGGCCCCCCACGCCCCCCCTTTCCCCCCCTGCCCGCTCGTCCTGACGACCCTGCCTTTCGTTTGTTTTGTCTTGCCTGTTTCCGTCTGCGAATCCTCATTGCCAGTGCAGTTTTCGCCGCAACGACTCGTCCATCTCCCCCCCACGCTCCGCTGCCCCGCCAGGCGTCCCTCATCCGCATGCTCGGCTCCCGCCCCGCTTCTTTTTTTTCTCTCCGCGCCTGATTCCTGTCTCGCCCAACCGCCCCCTTTTTTTTCGCCTCGCTCGGCGCTCTCTTGTCTCGCCCAGCGCTCTTCCTCCGTTTTTCTCTGCATTCGTTTTGTCCCCTTTTTTTTCTTCTTTCCCCTCATCCCCTTTCGCTTGCCCCAGGCGCCTCCGGGCACTCCGCTTCGTCCTCCGCCCCGCGCCTTGCCGTCTTTCCTCTCCACGGTCCCGCCCCTTCGTTCGTCACCCGCGCACCGGCCTCGCGCGGGTGTCGTCCCGATAGTCTTCTCCTCCCCTCGCCCCGCCTTGCCGCCCCAATACCCTTTCCACTCCCCCCCCTCCTCCACTCGCCCGGTCGCCCGATCGCCGCTCTCTTTCCTCCGTCGACGAACCGCCTCGTCTGCCGGACCGCATGCCCCATCGCCTCCGCTTCGCGCTCCCTCGCGTCTGCCTTCTCCGGCCCTCCCTCCCCCCTCCTCCTGTCATTTTCGAGCCTCTCGCATGCCCTCTGCCGCCCCCCCCCCCCCGCCGCCGCGTGGCCCCAGCACTGGCCGGGGGTGGCCTCACCCCCTGTTTTTGCCGGCCTCGGGGAAAGCTCTACCTGTCGCCTTTCCCGCTTTCGCCAACTCCGGGAAGGCTCCACCTCCCGCTTTTCCCGCCTGTCTCGGGGTCGCCGGGTGCATTTCTCGCTCCTCGCCCGTCGATCGCGGACCCTTCTGACCCCTTCCGTTGGCCCGCAACCCGTCTTCCCCTGTTCTGGCCCCACGCCTCTCTTTTTTCCTCCTCTCTTTTCCATCCTCACACAACCGCGCACTCCACCGCCCCCTCGCTTTGCTCTCTCCATCCACCTTTTGCACAGCGCCACGCACTCACCTTGCGCCGCCCCAGTGCTCTTCTTTGTTTTTCTTTCCCCCCAAAAAGAACGACGCGCTTTGCCCGCGTCTCCCACCCGTCCCCCCCCCCGCTTCCAGAGTTTCTCCACCCCTCTCTCCGACTGCTTTTTTCTCTTCCCCGTCCCCTTTTCCGTCGCGGCGCCCCACCTCGCCGCGCGGCCCATCCCTTTTCCGTCGCGGCGCCCCACCTCGCCGCGCGGCCCATCCCTTTTCCGTCGCGGCGCCCCACCTCGCCGCGCGACCCATCCCTTTTCCGTCGTGATGCCTTGTCGCGCGATCATCTTTCTTCCTCTTTCCGCCTCCTTCTCCTTTCCGTCCGTCCCCGCCAAAAATACTCAATTTTTTGGGGCCCCGCCGGCTGCACGTTCTTATCGCGGCGCGCTTTTGGCGCTCCCCTGCGCCACTCTCGGGTCTGCGGAGCCCGACCTGCTCCCTTCTTACGTTTGTCTCCCACTGCCCCAGCCCTCGGCGGGCCGCTATCCCTCCCGCCCCCTCACCCCTCACCCTCCTCCCCTCCTTTGCCGCCCCGGCCCTGCGCAGCGCACCGTTCGCGCCGCGCCACGCCGCCTCTCGCCGGCTCGCCGCCGTCCCCCGATCCCTCTTTTCTCCCCTCTCCTCTTTCCCCCCCACCCGCACGCCTTTTCCCCTTTTCTCCCCTCTCCACCTTTCTTCCTCCTCTTTCACGCCCACGCCTCACCCTTTGCCGATCGCCCCCTCCTCGCCCCTCCTCCCGCTCTCACGCTCGCCGCATTTGTCCCATCCCCACTCTGCCGCGCCCCGCACCGCGGGCCACGCGACCGGTCTTTTGCCGGCCGGCCCTCGTTCACCCTCCCCTCCCCCCACGATGCGAGGGCCGCCTCGTCGTGCCGTCCCCTCGCCCCCACCGCCGGTCCCTCTCCCTGTCCCCCTCTTTCCCTCTTTATCGCACGCCCGTGTCTGCAGTTCGCCGAAGCAAAGCGGAAACGCCAAGCCCGGCGTCTGCGTCCTTTCGCCTCCCGCGGCCGTCTCCCGCGGCCCGCGCCGCAGCGCCCTCTGCCACCCCCCCGGGCGGTCCGTCCGTCACCTGCGCCGCTTCCCGCCATAATCTGGCGCCGTTTCGCTCTGCCCTACGAGCCCGAACGCGTTTCTAGTCGTCGCAGGCCGCCCCGCACGAAAAGAAAGGAAAAGGGGGAAAGGGAACAGTAGAGGAAAGGGGGAAAAGCTCGATCGAGGAGAGGAGGGGTTTCTCTATGGGCGTTGCAGGCGCGCTGGGCGCGGGGCAGCATGCGGGAGACGAAGCGGTGTGGCGCGGAGGCGAAGCGGGGATGTGGGAATCTGTGGAGTGAGGGTCGGAGATTGGGGATCGGGGCAGCGCGGACACGAGGCGGGGTTCCGAGCAACGGGCGGCGCGCCCGGGTCGCGACAGAGCAGAAACGAAAAACGTGCGAGCGAGTGGAACACCTTGGTCGAGAAAAAAGGCCCGCCCAGAGGCGGCGGCGCTCAGACTTGGGCGCGCCCCGCCGGGGCGCCCGCGAGCCGCGGTGGGGTGAGCGGGACGCCTCGGTGGGGCGCCCTCCCTCCCCCCCTTGTGTCCCGCCCTGGTGCGCGCGCGAGGCGGTTGGGATCGGTTTGCGGTCCGTGGAGTCTGTGTGGGCCTTTGCTATTCGTGTCGCGCGGTTAGTTGACGTACATGGCCATGCCGTTGAGCGGTCCGACTGGGATGACGGATGGGTGTTCTTCTCCCTGCTTGACCGGGTCGACGGGCGTGAACGAGAAGCGTCTGAGGAGGAGTCCGATGACGACTCTTGCTTCGAGGAGCGCAAAGTACTGTCCGAGGCAGGATCTCGGTCCGACGGTGAAGGGGAGGAAGGCGTAGGGTCTGACGTCGTCGGGGAGCTGGTCGTACTCTCCGCCTGGGACGAAGCGTTCGGGCTTGAAGGCGGTCGGGTCTGCGTAGGTGCGGTGGTGGACGGCCTTGAGGTGGAGGATGACCCACGAGTTTTTGGGCACCTTGAAGCCGGAGAGTTCGTCGTCCTGGTCCACGTTCCGCGTGACCACGGGCACCACCGAGTAGAGCCGCAGCGCCTCCTTGAGCGCGCCGAGCGAGTAGTGCATGCCCTCCACGGCCTCGCGGGTGGGGACGCGGGCGCGGGGCGCGCGGGCGGCCGGGTCGACGCGCTTGGCCTCGGCCTCGGGCTCCCGGTCCTCGGGGAGCGCGACGAGCGCCTCTTCGCGGATCTTCTGCGCGATGTGGGGCTGGATCGACGCCTGGTAGAGCGTCCAGGCCAGCATGGCCGCGGAGGTCTCGTGGCCCGCCAGCAAAAAGGTCTTCAGCTCGTAGCAGAGGTGCGTCGTCTTCGCCGGCGTCCACGGCCGGCCCTCGGCGTCCGAGGCGTCCAGGATGCGGTCCAAAATGTCCCGAGGACGAGACGAAGAAACCCCCTCTTTCCCGGAGGCGTCCTGGGAGGGAACGCCAGCCGCCTTTCCCTTTGCCTCTTCCTGCGCTCGCTCGATGTCGCGGATCTGCCTGCGTCGTCGGATGATGGCGCTGAGGTAGCGGTTGAGGGCGCGGACGCGGGCCGAGTAGCGCATGGCCTGCACCGGGAAGAGCGTGCGCCAGGGCTGCAGCACGCGCTTGTTGCTCTCCTCCATGACCGGCAGGTAGAGCGCCGGAAAGACCGCGTCGCACTCGGCCGCGGGCAGGGACAGGATCGCCTCGCCGATCACCTGCAGCGTCAGCAGCCGCAGCTCCTCGTTCATGTCGATCGGCACGCCCGTGCCCCGCAGCGACTCGAGCTTGCGCGACAGACGGTCCGTCGCGCGCTGCGCGATCGGAAGGATGTCGTCCAGCATGTTCACGCGAAACGCGGGAGCCATCAGCAAACGCTGGTCCCGCCACGCCTTGCCGTTCGCCGTCACCAGCCCCGTGCCCAAAATCGACAAAAACGGACGGTAGCTGAAATCAGTGTCCTTGGTGTACACCCGCTGCTTGGTCTGGAAGATCCGACGCGCGTCCGCAGGAGTCGTCGCGATCAAACCAGTGCGGTGCAAAATGCGAAAACGAACCAAAGGAGTCGAACGAGTCGCCCACTCCGACATCGTGTCCCAGGCGCAACGCGCAGACGCCAGCGACAGCGCCTGGCCCGTCAGGAAATCGCCGCCGGGAGCACACGGAACGCCGCGCAAACCATACGCCACCGGAATCCAACGCAAAGCAGCCTCGAGAATAGACACGAACAAATACAACACGCCCAAAGCCACCAAACCAACCAACACCAGCCGAGCCGGAGACAGCGAAGACAACCACGAGAGATCCATCGCGCAGCGCACGCGCAAACCAGGCCCGCGGGGGGAGGGGAGAGGGGGGGGAGCGCCGCGCGCGGGGAGGCGCGACCTCGAGCCGCGACGCGATCCGCGAGGCGCGACGGAAAACGCCGCTGCTCGCTGTCAGCGCGCGAACGACGACCGACGAGGCGAAACGAGCCGGCGCGGAGCGCCGAGCCCGCGAGATGCGAGGGCGGAGCGGGGGGGGGAGAGGAGGTGCGGGGGGGGCGAGGAGGGGCAGAAGGGGGGGAGGCGAGAGACCGCACATCCGGCCTCCCACTTTCGCCTTTCGTCGCTCGTGCGCGTCTTTCGTTGTCTGCTCCTCCTCCGTTCCTTTCCTCGCCACCGCGGACGTCGAGCGCGTTTCCTTCCTCCTCCGCTGCTCCGTGTTCCCTTCCTCTTCATTCTCGCCGCCTCTCCCCGGCCCTCTCCGTCCTCTCTTATCCCCCCCCCTTCGTCTTCGCCGCCTCTCCCCGGCCCTCTCCGTCCTCTCTTATCCTCCCCTCCTCATCTTCGCCGTCCCTCCTTCGGCCCTCCTCCCTTTCGGTTTGCAGCGCGATGTTTGGTTCTCGTTCGACGCACGTCCCTTCGGACCGTTCGATCGGCCGTCCGAAGCTGGAGATTCCCGTGTCGACGTTTGCGTATCTCTTTTCCGAGATTGCGCAGCGCGCGCAGAGTCGCGTGAGCAACGTGAGCGACCTGGAGCGTCGGCTGGCGGACGTGGGGGCCGGGGTTGGCGCGCGCGCGCTGGAGCTGGTGAGCGCGCGGGAGCGGGGCGGTCGGCGGTCGGTGCGGCTGCTGGAGGCGCTGCGGTTTGTGCACGGCCCGCTGTGGCGGTACATGTTTGGCCGCGCGGCGGCGGATCTTGAGCAGTCGAACCGCGCCGAGGACGAGTACATGATCTCCGACGACGACCTCTTCGTCTCGCGCTTCGCCTCGGTGCCCAAGGAGATGGGACACCTGTCCCTGGACGCGTTTGTGGCGGGCGTCGTGGCGGGCGCGCTGGGCGCCGAGGGCTTTCCCGCGCGCGTCACGGCGCACCGCGTCGGCAACGGGCAAGGCAGCAGCCGGCGAACCACCATCCTCATCAAGGTGGCTCCCAGCGTCCTGGAACGAGAGCAGCGCCTCCAGGGGGGAACGGGAAGCTGACAGGACACCGAGACCCCAGACCCCAACCCCGCCCGCCCGCTCCCTCCCCTTCCAACCGCCCGTTCGTTTCGCTCCCGATTCTTCGAGCAGAGGGCCTAGGGAGGCAGCGCGTTTAGGGGTGCGGCGCGTCCAGGGATGCGGCGCGTCCAGGGATGCGGCGCATTTAGGGATGCGGCGCGTCCAGGGATGCGGCGTATTCAGGGATGCGGCATTCCCGGAGACGCAGCACTCCCCCAAAGACGCAGCACTGCCCAAAGGCACACTTCAACCCCAAAAGATGCAGTGCCCCCAGAGGACCCCAATCCGCAACTCGGGCAACAGTTGTCTCTCGTTCGTTTCTTTTCCGCGCTCCCGCGCGCGGCTTTTGTCTGCCGCCCGCTCTTGCCTCGTCGCACACGCCCAGTGTAAGGCAGTGCCGTTCGGCGGCACCTGGGAGGGGATCCGAGAGAGAAAGGCCCGAGGCCGTGGAAACGGGGCGAGGGCAAGGGCGGGGAGTGTGAGAACGAGGCGAGGGCAAGGGTGGGGAGCGTGGAAACTGGGCGAGGGCAAGGGCGGGGAGCATGGCCAAGGGCGGAAGGATGGAGGCAGACGAGGGAGAAGAGAAATCGGAGAAAACGGGAGAGGAGGAAGCGCCTTTGCGGGCGGGAGACGCGAGACGACAGGGAGGCGAGAGCTTCGCTCCTCTCCGCCGCGCTCCCCTCTCTCTCTCTCCCCTCCCCCCCTCCCTTCCCTTCCTCTCCCCCCCCTCTCTCTCCCCTTCTCCCCCTCCCTTCCCCTTTCCTCTCTCTTCCTCTCCCTTCCCTTGGCGCGCGCGCCGGGCGCGCCCGCCTCGTTTCGCCCCTGCACGCTCCCTCCCCTCTCCTCCTCGCCTCCCTCCGCGCCTCCGCCCCTCTTTCGGCGCGCAGTGTCCATCGGGTCGCACTCTTTCCGAGCCCTCCCGTCGTGCTCGAAACAGGCCGCTCGCCGGAACGGGCCCGTCGCCGCGCGAGGGCGCGCCCACGCTCGCGCTCGCGCCTCCCGCGGGAGCCCAGGTACGCGCGCGGCGGGGCGGGACGGGAGAGGGGAGGAGCCGGGCCGCGGAAGCGGGGGACATGCGACGCGGCGACTGACGCCTCGCCCGCGCGCCGCGCGCTCTCGGCGTCCGACGCGGCGGGAGGCTCCACGTCCGCCGCTCGGCGCTCCGCGCTTTGTGCGACGGAAGCGTCGCGGAACGCGGTTTCGAGACGCGACGCCGAGCCGCCCTCGGTTTGGGCCGCGGCGAGGACGAGGTGGGCCGGGGAGCGGCGCGCGGAAGCGAAGCTGGCGGGGGGGGGCGGGGGGGGGGGAGCAGTGTCGGAGCCGGGCAGGAGCTGGGGAGGAGAGAGGGGCGGGGAAGCTTACTTCTCTTCGCGAGCGAGGCTGCGCGCGCGCCCGCTCTCGAGGATCCTCTCCAGCGAACGAGGCTCGCTTCGTGGTGGTGCGACGCGCCGCTCGCTCGCCCCCCGCATGCCCGTTCGCCGAGCCGTCGTCTCGGGAACGGCAGCCCCTTTCCATCCCCCTCGCGCGTCCTCCCGCCTTGCCCCAGCCGTTCTCTCCAGCGCCGCCGCCGCAGCCAACGCCGCTTCGAGTCTCGCTCTCCTTTCGTCCCTTTCCTCGCGTTTACCCCCCCTCCCCCCGTCTTCCTCCCCAGCACAGCATGCCGCCTCCCCCCCCGCCCGCCGCGGGCGGGGCGAGCGGCGCGTCCCCGCCGGCCGCGGCGCTCGGCTCGGCCGCCTCGGCGCGCGCGGCGCTCGAGTCGCTCCGCGTCGCCGCGCTCGACGCGATCCCGGACGCAAACGCCTCTCGGTCGTCCGAGGGCGCCGGAGCGTCCTTTGCGGCCTCCTCGGCGGCCTTTGCGGACGCGTCGCTGGCGTCCGCGCTGGCGGCGGTGGCGGCGGTCGAGGCGCTGCTCCGGACCGCCGGGCGTGGCGCCGGGGCGGAGGGTGGCGGGAGCGGCGCGGCGGGCGCCCCTGCGGGTCTCCCCGTCGTTCAGCTGTCGTCTCGCGTCATCACCGAGGAGGACCAGGACGCCTTCCCGCCCTCGCCGCGCGCCTTTTCGTTCGAGAGCGAGGCGCACCTCCCGACCGTGCACCCCCTGACGCTCCACTCGCGCGGCGCCGGCTCGGCCCTCGACGGCGCCGGCGGCTCTGGCGGCGGCGCCGCGGTCGGTCGCTCCGGCGACAGCATCTTCGCCATGCGCCCCCTCTCCCCCCCCACGTTTACCTTTGAAGCGGAAGCAAAGGGAGCGGGAGAGGAGGCTGGCAAGGGGTCTGGCGAGGGGGCTGTTTCTGCCGCGGGTGCGTCGCTCGCGTCGCTCTCGCTGCGCTCCCAGGCGGCGCAGAAGGTGGAAAAGGACGGGACGTCCGGCTCTGCCGTCTCCTCCGGGGCGGTCTCTTCGTCGGCCGGCTCTGCCTCCGCCGCCGCTTCCACCTCTGCCCCTCCCGTCCCCGCCCCTCCCGCCTTCCGTCTCTCCCCTCCCCGTCCCCGTTCGTCGGCGCTTCCCGTGTCGATTTCCGAGGGCGCTTCGGAGCTGCAGCGTCGCTTGGACGCTCTCCCGCCATCGTCGGTGGCTCTGGTGCACTGGCGCGCGTCGTGGGTGGCGCCGTGCCTGGGCCTGGACCGGCAGATCGAGGCGCTCGCGCGGTCGCCCGGCGCCGCGTCGCCGTTCGCGGCCTCCTTTGTGGTGGACGTCGAGTCTTCTCCCGCCAACAGACAGCTGTCCCTGGAGAAGGTTCTGGAGGTTCCCGCCAGCCGGCGCGTGGGCGTCCGGTTGGTGCCGCGGGCGGGGCGGCGCTGGCCGCTCGTCTCGGTGCACCTCGCGCCGGAGATGCATCCGGTTGCCGTCGCCAGCGGAGAGGACTGTCTCGTCGACGCGGTGCGAATCGCAGAAGACCTCGGAGAGGCGGGGGAGGAGGACGACGCGGGGGAAGAGGAGCAAGAGGCCGCGTGGGGCGAGAGCCGAGGGGGAGAGGACGAAGAAACGGAGAGCCGGGAGGAGAGCGATGGTGGCGGTGCGCAGGAGGCCGCTGACGAGGCAGGGGGCGCCGCTGGGACCTCTGCTGCAGTCGGGACCACCGAGAGCATCGGCGCCGCCAGGAGCGAGGCCCCCGGCGAGGCCGGGGGGGCCGCCGCCCGGGGCGGCGTCGATGGGAGCCTCGCCTCGGGCGGCCTCGCCCCCGGCGGCGTCAATGGGAGCCTCGCTCCGGGCGGCCTCGCCCCCGGCGGCGTCAATGGGAGCCTCGCCCCGGGCGGTCTCGCCCCCGGCGGCCTCGCTGGGCCCCCTGCGCCCGTCGAGACGGCCCCGGCGGCCTCTCGCGCGGCCGCTTCCCCCGCTCTTCCTCCTTCGCCTCCCCGGCTGACGCTCAAGGGTGCCGCCGCGTTTCGGGACGCTCTGCGCTCGTCGCAGCCCGGCGCGCCCGTGCTGGTGCTGTGGCTTCGCGAGGGTTCGGACGCGCTCGAGGCGGCGCTGGCGCTGCCCGGGTGGCGGCGGGCGCTGGCCGAGCGGCCGCTGGCGCTGCTGCCGGTCGGCGGCCCGCGCTCGCACAACGGCGCGCTGGCGCACGCGCTCAAGGTGCGCGAGTTTCCCGCGCTTCACGTCTACCGCGGCCTGAACAAGCTCCGGGTCTTTGCGCCCGGCGCGCTCGTCTCGGGCGCGGACCTGGACGCCCTCGGCGTCGAGCCCTGGGCCAAGCAGCGCAGGGGGGGCAAGGGCGCGCCGGGGATCCGCGTCTGGGGCGAACAGGCAAAGGACCGCGGAGAGCAGGAGGAGAAGAACGAAGCGGAGGCGAAAAACGAAGAGAGCAAGGAGCAAGAGGGAGGGAAGAGCAAGGAGGAGAGCAAGGAGCAAGGGGAGAACAAGGGCGAGAGCAAGGGGGAGAGCAAGGAGCAAGGGGAGAACAAGGGCGAGAGCAAGGAGGAGAGCAAGGGGGGGAGCGAGGGCGAGGGCAAGGGGGAGGACAAGGGGGAGAGCAAGGGGAGCACGGAGGCCGAGGAAGAGGCTCCCCCGGGCCCGGGCAACCCCCTCCCCTCCTCCTCCTCCTCTTCGATCTTCGCGTGTCCGGACCCTCGGTTTGCGCGTCCGGGTCAGACCAAGTCTCTCCCGGACGGCCGGCTGGTGCACTTCTTTCCCAAAATGCCCTGTCTGCGGTGCGGCTGCCCCTGGTGGACCTCCGACGACTGGGACGGACGCTGCCTCCGCTGCGGCTGGGACTGCGAGACCGGCGGCTACGACGACGACTCCCAACCCCTGCCAAAGTTCAAGAAGAGGTGGGAGGGCTTTGTCGAAAGCATCAAGCGCGGGGAAACGCCGCCCTACGACAAAATCAAAGTCAAAGGCATCCCAGGTGCAGGTGCAGGAAACGCGTAAGCGGAACGCGGGGAGGGGGGGGAGAAGGGAGGGAGCGGGGGAGCGACTCGGGCCGCGCGCAAGCGCCCAGGCGCCGCGGGGGGGGGGGGGCGGGGGAGGACCGCCGCCGCG
>PGFX01002557.1:0-13489 GCA_003612995.1 Prototheca bovis | reverse complement strand
GGGGGGGCCTCGCCGGCGCGGAGGGAGGCAGGGGCGGCGCCCTCGCCGCCCCTGCCTCCGCCGCCCCCGAGCCGCGCTCCGCCGAGCCGGAGGGTATACTCCTCGACCTCGAGGGCCTCGAGGGATTCGAGGACGTCGCGCCCGCCGGGGCGAGCGACGGGGGGCGGAGCGGAGACGGCGCCCCGGGCCGCGCGCCGCCGCCCACCTCGCTGGCCTCGACGCTCCCGCCGCCGCCCCCGGCGGCCGCCGCCGAAGCCTTTTCGCTCGACGAGGACGGCGCGGTGGTGGCCGGGGACGCGTTCGGCGCCGCGGCCGGCCCGGCCGCGGACCTGGACGCGGCCGGACGCGCGGCGCCCGCGCCGCTGGCCGCCTTTGCGCTCTGGGCGCTCGGCGAGTACGGCGACCTGCTCGTCTCGGGCGCCGCGCGCCTGCCCGACGAGCCCGCGCGCGACGCGCGGCCCTCCGCCAAGGAGCTCGAGGCCGTGCTCGCCCGGCTCGCCGAGCAGCAGCCGCCCGCCGTGCGCGCCGCGGCCGCCACGGCGCTCGCGCGCGGGGCCGCGCGCAGGCCCACCGCCGCGGGCGGCGCCCGGGAACGCGCGCTGCGCGAGCTCCGCGCCGCGCGCGCGGACCGCGACCCGGAAGTGCAGACCCGCGCCGTCGAGTACGCCGCGCTGCTCGAGGGACCCGGAGGAGCCGCCGTGCTCGAGAGGCTCCCCGCCCGCGGCGCCGAGGAGGAGGACGAGGAGGGCGCAGGAGGCGCGGGCGCCGCCGGAGACGGCGACGGAGCCCGGGGCGCCGCCGCGGGACCCATCACGGGCGGAGACGACCTCGCGGCTCTCCTGGGGCTCGAGGACGGCGCGCTGCCCTCCCTGGACGCCGGCGCGCCGGGCGCCGCGGGCGCCGCGGGCGCCGACCCGCTCGCGGCCCTGGGCGCCCCGGGAGGCGCCGCGGCTGGCGCCGCCGCGGCCGCCGCCGACCCGTTCGACCTCTCCGCGCTCCTCGGCGCGGCGCCCGCCGCCGCGGCCCCCGCCGCGGCGCCGCCGCCGCGGGCCTCGGCGGACGCGCTCCTCGAGCTCGCCGGCGGGGTCGCGGCCCCTGGCGGCGGCGGCGGCGGCGGCGGCGGCCCCGCCGCCCTTCCGGCCGACCTCTTCGGCGGCCTCGGCGCCGCAGCCGCGGGGGGCGCCGCGCCGAGCGCCGCGTCGAGCGCCGCGCCGAGCGCCTCTCCCGCCGCCGCTCCGGCCGCCTCTTCGGCCGCCTCTCCCACGGCTCCCGCCTCCGGCTCCTCCCAGACGTCGCTGACGTCGTTTGCGTCGTCGCCTTGTGTTCGCCTCCACCTGTCGGCGTCTCGTCCGTCGGCGCCGGGGGAGGTCGCGTCGATCCGCGTGCGGCTGGAGAACGTCTCGGGCTCGCCGCTGTCGGCCGTCTCGCTGCAGGCGGCCGCGCGGCGCGGCATGAGCGTGTCGCTGCGGCCGCCCTCAGCCGCCGAGGCCCCGCCGGGGGGCAGCATCGCGCAGGTTGTGCAGGTGCGCAACCCGCAGGCGCCCGAGAAGAAGATGGTCCTCAAGCTCAGAGTGCTCTACACCCTCAGCGGAGAAGAGCGCGTCGAGCAAGACCAGGTGTCCTTCCCAGAAGGCTTCTGAGGAGGGGAAAAAACGACGCCAACGAGGGGCCAGGAAAGGACACAATCGCCCCTTCCCCCGCCTCTTCTTTCCGGCCGGAAAGCGCAAAACGCGGGCCGATTGCTTTTCCCTCGCCTTTCCTTTCGGGCCGAGAAGCGCAAAACGCGCGCAGATTGCTTTTCCCTCGCCTTTCCTTTCGGGCCGAGAAGCGCAGGACGCGCGCCGATTCCTTCTCGCCTTTCCTTTCGGGCCGAGAAGCGCAGGACGCGCGCCGATTCCTTCTCGCCTTTCCTTTCGGGCCGGGAAGCTCAGGACGCACGTCTTTTCCTTTTCCCTCCCCTTTCCTCGGTCCTTCCTGTCGATCCTCAAAAGGCGCGCGGGCATAAGAACACCACCATTTTGTGATCTCACCACCGAGAGGCACGCGGAAAGAAGCAGACCGCAGAGCAAAGGGGGGGAAACGCAACGGGATGGACCGCCGGCGGGAGAGGCGTCGGGAGGCCGAGAAAGGGAGGCGGAAAAGGAAAAGGAAAGGACGACGGGCCGCGTCGGGAAGCAGAAAAGCGCTTCCGCGGAGACGCGCGGTCGGCGAATCGAGACGCGAGGAGATTGGACAGGCGAAAGTTCCGAGATGCGCCCGCCCGCGCCCGCGCCTGCGCCCGCGCCCGCGCCCGAGAGTCTGTTCGTCCGTCCCCGGCGCTCTCGCGCGCGCGCGTTGGACGGCGCCCCGCGTCCCCGCGGTCGCCGCGCGCGCGCGGCGACCGCCCGCCTCCACGTCGTTCGCAGATCCCCATCCCTCCTCCTCCTCCTTCTTCTTCTTCTTCTTCTTCTTCTTCTTCTTCTTCTTCTTTTCCTCTTCCTCCTCCTCCTCCATTGCGCGCCAGGCGACGTCTTCGCAGCCGGCGATGCGCGCGATCTGCAGGCCGCAGGTGGCCGCGGCGCTGTGTCGCGCGGCCGTGCCGGCGGCGCGCCGCGGCGCGTCGGCGGCGCGGTGCCGTCCGGCCGGGGTCGCGGTCGCGGTCGCGGCCGGGGTCTCGGCCGGCGGCGCGTCGGCGGCGCGGGTGGCGTCGGGCGGCCTCTCATCGACGAGCGGTCGCGCTGCGCGCGAGCCTCCGGGGCGCCTGCTGGGTCGCGCGTTCGCGGCGGCGGCTCGCGAGGAGCCGTCGACGGGGACGGTGCGGCTGGACCCGGACGCGTCGGTGCCGCAGCCCTTTTCTGTGGTGGTGACGGCCGCCGACGTGGCGGCCGTCGGCGAGGCGCCCGCGCGTCTCCGGCTGGACGCCTTTCTGGCCGCGCGGATCCCCGACGTGAGCCGCGCGCGCCTCGCTGAGGCCATCCGGGGAGCCGAGGGAGGGGCGAAAAGGGGGGCGGTGGCCAGGGGGGAGGAGGGGGCGCCGAAGAAGCCGAGGGAAGGGGGGGCGGCGCGCGCCGCCCCCCCCGTCGCTTCCGTCCAGGCTCTGGATGGGTGTTCTCTGGATCGGTGGTCGTCGATCTCGGTGAACGGCGTCGCGTGTCGCAAGCCCTCGCGGCGCGTGGCGCCCGGGGACGTCGTGTCCGGCTCGCTGGCGCCGCTCCCCCCCCTGTGCATCGCGCCCGAGCGCATCCCCCTCCGCGTGGCCTACGAGGATGCTGACGTGGCAGTCGTCTCGAAAGATCCCGACATGGTCTGCCACCCGGCGCCCGGCCACGAGCGCGGAACGCTCGTCAACGCCTTGCTCGGACGCTGGGGCCTCGACGGCTGGCAGGTCCCGGGGGGCTGGGAGGGCGGGCGGAAAGAGGCGGGGGAGGAGGGCCAAGGCGAGGGGGGCCAAGCGCGGGAGGGGGGGAGAGGGGGAGAGCCTGGCGAGGGGGGAGAGGGGGGGAAGGGGGGAGAGGTTGGCGAGGGGGAGAAGGGGGGAGAGAGGGAGAGGCTGGCAAGGGGGGAGAAGGGGGAAAGGGGGGAGCTGTTGGCGAGGGGGGAGAAGGGGGAAAGGGGGGAGCTGTTGGCGAGGGTACCGGGGGAGCTGCGTCCGACGTCAGCCGCAACCCCTTTTCGTCTGGCGTCGCCTCGGGCGGCTCTGGGGGCGTCGCGTCGGTCCTCGGCGGCTGGGCGGCGTGGGACGCAGATCTGGACGAGGCGGAGAGCGACGGGGAGGACTCGGACGGCGAAGCGAGCCCCGGCCTCGGACACGAAGCCTCCGCCTCGGCCGCCTCCGCCTCCCCCTCCCGCGCCTTGCCCTCTCGGTGGCCGGACCTGGTTCGTCCCGGCATCGTGCATCGGCTGGACCGCGGCACGTCGGGTCTTCTGGTGGTCGCCCGGACGCCGTCGGCGCTGGTGCTGCTGCAGAGGCAGTTTTGGCGGCGCACGGTCGAGCGGCGGTACCTGGCGCTCGCGCTCGGCGACCCCGCCAAGAGCGTCCTCGCCCGGCTCGGCCGCGGAGACCTCGCGGGTCTCGCCCGCGTCGCGGTCATCGTCGAAGACGAGCCGTCGGCGGATGCCAGCGAGAGCGGGGGCGCGCCCCCGTCCCCCTCCCCGCAGCAGACGCTGTTGGTGCACTCGCGCATAGCGCGGCCCTCGGGGGGCGGCTCGCGGGCGCTGCGGGTGCCGCCGCTGCACTCCTCGGCGGGCGTGCGCGCGGTCTCGGAGCTCTCGACGCTGCACGCGTTCCGCTGCGGAGCGACGCTCACGGCATGGAAGCTGCGCACCGGGCGCACGCACCAGATCCGCGTCCACGCCTCGCGCGTGCTGGGGACGCCCCTCGTCGGGGACGAGCTCTACGGCGGGGGGCGGGACGCCTGCCTGCACCACTTCCGAAACGCGACCGCCCAGGACCCCCACAAGCTCGAGGAGCTCGGGGCAGCCCTGGACGCCCTCGCGCGCCAGGCGCTCCACGCCGCCACCCTCGGGTTTGACCACCCACGATCGGGGAAACGCCTCAGGTTTGCCGAGGCCATCCCGGACGACATGGCGCTCGTCCTCCGCCGCCTCGCCGAGCTCGGAGGAGAAGACTGGCACGACGTCAAAAGCCAGATCGAACGCAAAATCGGACGCGGCATGGCGGGAGAGGCAGGCGAGGACGAGTAGAGAGGGGGGGAAGGGGATGGAGGACGGAGGACGGCGGGCGCGGTGGGCGGTCGGGGGCGCTCGCCGCTTCCCGCGCTCGGCTGCGTCTCCAAGGCCGCTGTGCCTCTCGAGACGTCTCTGCGTCTGTAAGCCTTTTTCTTCGCTTCCGTTTCCGTCCCCCGCCGCGTCTCTCCCGTTCTCGTTGCATCGTCACAAAACATGGAGAGGGGGAGTTTGGAGAAGAGAGCAAAGGGACCGAGCAAGAAGACCATGCGCATTCACCGCGCGTGCTGCTCGCAGCGCTGGCGGTCGATGCCTCCCTCCCCCCCTCCCCCCTCACTCGTTGACGAGCCGTCCCATCCCGCTGATGTCTTCGCCTCCCCACTGGCTGACCGTGTCTGGCTCGACCCCTGGTCCTCCGACGCCCTCGACGACCTCTTCGTCGGCCCTCGTCTCGCGGACGGCTTCCTCCGGCTTGGCGCCGCTCTTGAGCCAGGCGGCGAGCCACTTGGCCTTGCGCTCGAGCTCTTCGCGCCCTCCGTCGTTCCAAATCACGTACTGCGACCGCCGCGCCTTTTCCGCGACGGGCGCCTGCGCGGCCACGCGCTGCGCGGCCGCCTCGGGGGAGAGGTCGTCGCGGGCCTCGAGGCGCGCCCGCTGCACGTTCGGCGACGCGCAGACCGCGACGCGCACGGGCGTGACGCGCCAGAGGCCAGACTCGTACAGCAGAGGAGCGTCCAGCACCAGCAGCGGGACGCCGCGCCACCAGCGCGCCAGCGCGGCCCGCACCAGCGCCGCGAAGATGGGCGGGTGCGTGGCCCGGTTGAGCCGCCGCCGCGCCTCGGGGTCGCCGAACGCCACCTCGCCCAGCTTGGCGCGGTCGATCGAGCCGTCCGCGGCCAGCACGTCCCTGCCGAACGCACGCACCACGCGCCGGTAGCCCCACGAACCCTCGACCACAGCCTCGCGCGCAAGCTCGTCGAGGTCCAGCACCTCGATCCCCTCGTCCGCCAGCACCGCCGACACCGACGACTTGCCGCACGCGATCCCTCCCGTCAAGCCGACCAAACGCATCGCGATCGACCCAGCTCCGCACACGCCTCGACGCGTCTCAAGCCCGCCACCCCGCACGCGCGCTGTGCCGGCTCGCGCGCGGCGTCGCCCGCGAGCAAGCGGCTCGGGGCACCTGGTGGGCACCTGGCGCGTCGGGGGCCGGCCGCGACCCACCCGCGCGTGGTGCCGAGGCGCCGGGAGCGAGGGCAGCCGGCGTCCCGAACGGTCGCGAGACGCTCCAAACGCAGACCCAAACCGCCGCAATGCACGACAAACGGCGATCGGACACGGCAACCACACGGCCCAGCGACCCGGCGTTCGAGACCGCCCCGCACCTCGCTCCGCTCGCCGCGCCCTCTCCCGGAAGCGCGCGCGCGCCACCGCAGTGGCGCGCGCGCGGGGCGCGTCGCGTGACCGGCCCCGGCGGGCGACCCGCCTCCCCCGGCACGTCGCCGCGCGCAGAGTCGCGCGTTCGTCGCGTCTCCCGGGCGAATCCGATCGCGCGCGAGATCCCCGGCGCGCGGCCCGACACCGCCCGTCCGTCCTTTTCCCCCCTGCCCTCCCCCTCCCTCCGCCCCGCGCGCTCGAGGGTCGCGAGGGCCGCGAGGGTCGCCAGTCCTCGGTCTCCTTTTCCCGGCCGCGGGCGGCGAGCGCCGGGGACGCACTTTTCGGGCGCACCGGCGCATGGCGTCGTCCGAGGGCTGGATGGCGTCTGCCAAGGCGTACATTCCGTGGCGGGAAAAGGAGCTGGAGCGGCTGGACGACCTCGAGACGATCCTGGCCGAGGAGCCCGCCGAGAGCGAGACAGACGTCTCGTTCGGGCGCGACGGAGCGCTCTCGCGCGGCGACTCGCGCGGCGAGCTGGCCAGGACGGTCGCCGAAGGGCCGCTGGGCGAGGCGGAGGGGGGCGAGGAGACGAGGGGAGGGGGCGAGGGAAGGGGCGGGGGAGGGACGGCGGAGGGGGGGGAGGAGGAGGAGGGGGGAAGGGGCGGCAACGGGGCGGAGCCGCCTTTCGGTCCGTCGGATCCGCTCCTGAGGCCGCGAAACGCAGAAAACGCGGACATGCGTCTGCTGCCGACGGGAGGAGACGTCGCCGCGGCCGCGGGCGCCGCGGGCGGCAACGTCGCCTCGGCCGCGGGCGCCGCGGGCGGCGGCGACGCCTCGGCCGCCGTGCCCCACCGCTTGTCGTGGTTTGGCGGCGCTGCGTCCCCCTCGATCTCCACGGAGCTCGCGCCCGTGTCGTCCGGCCGCGGCGGCCGGGGGCTCGGCGAGGCGCCCGACGAGCGTCGGGCAGGCGACCCTGCCGCCGCCGCCACCTCGTCCTCGTCGTCGCCTTCTTCTTCCCCTCCCCTTTTCCTGGCGCGCACGGCGTCGTGGGCCTCGTTCGCGACCTCGCGTCCTGTGGAGCTGCTGCACTCGCACGCGTCGGCGTCCGTTCGCCAGATCCGCGACCTGGGCGGGCACGCGTCGCACGCGGCGTGGTCGGGCGGGTCGGAGGGCCTCCGCGCGGCGCTCGGGGCCGTGGGGGACGGCACGCCGGCCAGCGCGCTCGGGGCCGTCGGCGCCGCCACGGTCGGCGGCGCGCTGCTTGGCGGTCTCCTGGGCGGACCCGTCGGCCTCGCGATCGGAGCCAAAGCCGGCATCGCCCTGGGCGCCGCCACCGTCGCCTCCTCGGCCGTCGCGCGCAGAGGCGCGGGCAGGGACAAGGGCGCGCCGGCCATCGAGCTCGCCGACGAGGGCCAGGAAGAAAGGTCGCAGGCGGCGGAGGGAGGGCCGGCGGGAGCGGAGGGCGAAGGAGAGGAGCGGGAGGAGCGAGGGCGAGGGGAGACGGGGGAGGGGAGCGCGGCGGGGGCGACGGCGGAGGCGACAGCGGAGGCGACGACCGCAGCGACGAAAGAGGCCATGACGGCGTCGGCGTCGCAGCCTCTGCCGTCTCCGCGACCATCGCCACAGTTGCTGACGCTTCTTCCGGAGGGCTCTCGGCCCTCCTCGGACGCCCCCGTCCCAACGGCCGACGCTGTCGCTCGCTCTCCCTCCCCGGCCGCCGACGCTGTCGCTCGCTCTCCCTCCCCGGCCGCCGACGCTGTCTCTCGCTCTCCCTCCCCGGCCGCCGACGCTGTTGCGCGCGCTCTCCCCTTAACTGCCGACGCAGCCCCTGGTTCGTCCACCCCTCGCTCACCCTCTCTCCCTCGCTCCGCGCTCGCCTCTCCGCCGCTCTCCTCCCCGCCTCTGCTCCCGCTCTTCGCGTCGGGCCCCCCCTCTCCGCTCTCGTCGCCGTCTCCGTCGCCGTCGCCCCCCCCCGCGCCGCTGCCCATCCTGGGTTCTTCCCCTGTCGAAGCGGGGCTCGTGGACAGCGGAGCGACGAGCGAGGACGGGAACGAGGAGAACAGCCGGTGAGGCGAGACGACGTCAACCCGAGGCGACGCCGGTCGGCGTCGACCCCATGCCTGTTTCGGCCCCCCTCCCCGCCCCCGCCTCATTGTCGCGCTGGCTGCCCTTCTCTTGGCTCTTTGCGCCCTCGCTGTCCCCCTCTCGGCTCGCTGCTTTTCTTCTCTTCCGCTTCCCTCACCCTTTGCGCTCTGCGCCACCCCCCCCCCCTTTCCGTTCGGCACCCGCGCACGCCCGCCTCCTCTTCTCCTGCCCTCCCCGTCTCTGCGCCGCGTCGCCTCCTCTTCTCCTGCCCTGCTCGCTGCCCTGCCCTCCCCGTCTCTGCGCCACGTTGCCTCCCTTTCTCCGCGCCTTGCTCGCTGCCCTGCCCTCCCCGTCTCCGCACTGCGTTGCCTCCCTTTCTCCGCGCCTTGCTCGCTGCCCTGCCCTCCCCGTCTCCGCACCGCGTTGCCTCCCTTTCTCTGCGCCTTGCTCGCTGCCCTGCTGTCCCTCCTCCTCGCCCCGTCCCTGTCTGCGCTTTCCCGCGCCTTCTCTCTCCGCGCGACGCGCTCTGGAGAGAAAAAGACGCCCCGGGCCGCGAGCGCTCGTCGCGTGAAAAACTTACACGGAAATGAAACGCAACCCTCTTCCGTTCCCGCGCCCGCATCTTTCGAAAGCGACGAGGGGGACGTGGGAGCTCGGACGGCGCAGAGGGATGGGCTTGCTCCCCGCGCGCGCCTTGCCGTTTCCGGCGCCTTTGCTTGCGCCGAGGACCTCTCCCCGCGCGCGCCTTGCCGTTTCCGGCGCGTGGCCCGTCGTCTCGTCGTCTCGTCGTCCCGTCGCCTCGGCGCGCGTGCGCTCGCCGGGCCGTGCTTCGGGTCGGTCACTCGAGCACGGTGATTCTGAGCGGCCTGTCTGTGGCGAGCTTGAAGCCATCGAGTCCCGCGACGGCGGCGCGCGCCTGCGCCTGCCCGTCGAAGCGCACGAGCGCCCGCCCCGGCGGCTGCCCGGCCGCGGACGCTTCCAGAAACCCGGGGTACTGCCGGAACAGCATCGCGAGCATCGCCTCGGACGTGCTCGATGGAACGCCCTCCACGAGCAGCGTCGAGGGAGCCTCCACCGAGGGCGCGGACGCGCCGAACGCGAGAGCGGCCGCGCCGGGGGCGGCCCCGGCGCCCAGAGCTCCGGCGACGGCGCCGGGAGCCCCGGCGCCGGGAGCCCCGGCCCCGGCCGCGCCGCGCTTCCTCGCCTCCGCTTCCCTGTGCCGCTCGTAGAGCGTCCCGATCGGCAGGCCCTCCTTGCGCTCGCGGCCGCGGAACGAGAGCCGCAGCCGCTGCTCGGCGGCCCGCTCGCGCCGCGCCGCCGCGTCGGCCTCCCACCCGGGCTGCGCCGCGGACCGCACCGCGTCCGACAGCGCGCGCGCGGGCGCCAGACGGAGAGGTTTATTGAAAAACGGAAAGCCCTGCATGCGCGCCACCGCCGCGGGGACCGCGGCGGGATCCGCAAACGTGACCCACGCCTGACCCCGCAGACGGTAGGCGCGCGAGGCCTGCACGCTCGAGATCGGACCGAACTGCGAAAACATCGCGCGCACAGCCTCCTTCAGCTCTGGAAGAAAGGCGGGGAGGGGCGAAGGACGCGTGAGGGCGCGGGAGCGCGGCAGGAGCGAGGCGGAAAGGAGACCCACAGCGGTCAACGAAAGCCCGAAAGCTTCCCCGCGCTGCAAAAGGCGAATCCGCGAAGAACGGACCAGCGAGCCGATAGGCAACCTCCACCGCGCACAAACGGGACGCGCGTCCCTGGGCCAAAAGGGGAGCGTCCCGCAAGTCCCCGCGCGGCTCGCCCAGGCGCCTCGCTCGTCCGCGCTTCCGCACTCCCGCTCCGGCCCTCGCCCGGTCGCGCGAGGCGAGTCCCCCGCCCTCCCCTCTCCGCGACTCGCTCCTTTCCCCCCTTTCCGCACCATCAAGCGAGATCCCGCGCTCGGGAAGGTTTTGGATGTAGAGCGTGGGGTTGGGGATCGCCGGCGGGGCGGCCGCGGAGGGCGCCGGGGCCGAGGCCACCTCGGCCATGGCGCAGCGGGCGCGGGCGCCGCGGGACGCCGGGGAGCCGCGCGCGGGGAGATCGGGACGCGCAGAGACGCGCGATGCGGAGCGAGGAAAACGAGTGAGGGCCGCCGGCGCGAGGGTGCGCGGCGAGCAGCAAGCGGGAGCGCAAAGCGCCCGGGGGGGGGGAGGGGGGGGGGAGGTCTCGGCGCCCGGAGCGCCGTCGCGCGCGCGCGCAGGAGAAGGGGGGGAGGGGCGAGGGGTGCGGGAGACGGGACGAGACCCTTTTCCGTCGGGGGGCGCGAGGCGAAGGGAGGAGGGGAGGCGCGGGCGCCGCCTCGAGAGTCGAGAGCGCCCCTGTTCTTCGCGTCGCGCCGCTCTCTCGTTCCGGAAGCGTTGCACAGGCCTCGGCGGGGCCTCGCGGCGGGATGGGGAGGGGGCGAAGAGGAGCGGGGCGGCGACGGGGCTGGCGAGGCGGAGCGGAGCGGAGCGGAGCGGAGAGAAAGAAGCGGGGAAAAAGAAGAGGCGAAACGCAGGAGGGAGGTCGGAAGAGGCGTCGGCGAAACGGCTCGACGAAGCGGAAAAAAGGGCGAGACGCGTTCAGAAGGGCGGCGCGAAGCGACGAGAGCGGGGCTTCGCGACGGAGAGCGCCGGGAAGCGGGAAGGACCGGCGGAGCGGTTGCACGAGGGCCGGCGTTTTCCTTCTCCCCTCCACGCTCCCCTTCTTTCCCTCTAGCGTCGTCCCGCCGCGAAGGCGTCGAGTCTTCGTTGTTCCTCCGCCTCTCGTTCTTCTCTGCTCTTTTTCTTCCCGCCAAAGGTTTCGCGTCCGTCCCACATGTCGGCTCGGGCGAGCCGGCGTCCGCTCGGGAGGAGCGTGCCTCGAGCCCTCCCCCCGGCGACGTCGGCGGCGAGGGCGCGCGCGGGTCCCGCGGTCGCGAAGCGGACCGTGGCGACGCCGTCTGCGTCGTTGCCGAACACCGTCGTCTTGATGACGCGGCCGTGGCGCGCCGCCAGCGCCCCGATTTGCCGCTGCAGAGCCAGAAAGAGGGCCCGGCCCCGGAGGCCGGCCGGAGCGGCGGGGGCGGGGACCGCGCGGGGGGAACTCGCGCGACCCGAGTCCTTTGGCGCCCGCCCGCCCTCGTCGTCGTCATCGCTGTCCCCTTCCGCCGCCTCCGCCGCCGCCGCCGCCGCCGCCGCCGTCGTCGTCGTCGTCGCCATCGTTTCGACGTGGGCGTGGAGGTGCGCAAAGTCGTCCTCGAGCTGTTCCGGCGAAAAGCATCCCCGCAGCACGACCGTGCACTGTTCGGGCGGGTCTGGGAGGTCGTCGTCGCCCTCCCAGCCCAAAGCGCGGCGCTCCAGCGACTCGAGCCGACGCCGACGAAGCTCCTTGGCGCGCGCAGACAGCGCAGGGGGGGGCCGAGCGGCCCCCGGAGGCGCGGGGGCGGATGCGGCCGAGGGCGGGACGGACGCGCGATCGGGGTCCTGTGCGGCATCGCGGCCGGCGCCGCCGTCGTCGCCTTTGGCCGCCCCTCCCGGAGCGGCGTCCGCGCCCCCCTTGGCTCCTCTGCGCGGCTTTGGCGCGAACGTGGCGGCCTCGACGCGCATGGGCGGCGGCGGGGCGTCGTCCGCTCCTCCGCCGTCCCCCTCGGCGTCGGCGTCTCCCCCGCCCCCCTTTCCCTGCGCCCTTTGCTGGCGGGCGAAGAAGTGCCTTCCGTCGTCCCAGAAGGGCGCTCCGTCGAGGAGCTGGGTGGCGAGCAGGACGGAGGGCGCCTTGAGGTAGGTGACGAGCGCGTCGCCCTTGCGGCGTCCCTGGTCGTCGAGGTAGAGCTTGACCCTCGGCGCGCCCGTCTCGTCCACCTTGAGAACACCGCACCTCGCAAACCGACGCGCCACGTCGGCCGCGGACGCGTCCGCAGGCACGCCGCGGACGTACACGCTCGTGTTCTGCTTCAGCTCAAACCAGCCGTCGGGAGCCGACGAAGACGAAGGAGCAGACGGGGGGGGGGCGGCCACGCCGCGAGGCCGCTTCGCCGGACGACCGGACAAGGGTGCGCCGTTCGTCGGGGGGGGGGGGGACGACGCGCCCCCGGAGGGGGGGTGCGAGTTGGCACCACCGATCCCCCTCTTCGCCCCCCCTTCCTCCGCCACCGCCTTCGCCTCCTTTCCCCTTCCGCGCCCCGACGCCACCCCTTCGCCCGCCTCGATGGCCGCGAACGCAGAAGCCTCCTCTTCTTCCTCCTCCTCCTCCTCCTCCTCCTCCCCCTCCTCCTCCCCCCCGACGGCGTTCCGTCCTCTCCCGGCCGTCGCCGGGCCGCTCCGGGCTCTGGCCGCGGACGGCGAAAAGGCGGGCATTTGCGCGGGAACGTCGTCGGGGACGAAGATCATGTCCTCGTACGAATACGTCGGCGGCGGCGAGGGCGCGGAAGGGGGGGCGGACGCCGGCCCCGCCGCCGGGCCCCACGAGCCCCGTCCGGCGCCCTCCGGCCCGTCTCCCTCCTGCCCGGCAGCCTCGGCCTCGAGCGCCCCGAGGTCGGCCAGAAAATCGCTCGAAACCGCACCGGACACAGCCGCGTCCCCCGCAGCCTCGCTGGAGGCACCCGCACCCGCGTCCCCCGCAGCCTCGCGAGCGGCACCCGCACCCGCGTCCCCCGCAGCCTCGCGAGAGGCACCCGCACCCGCGTCCCCCGCCCCCTCGTCCTCTGCCCGCTCGAGCGCCCCCGCCAGCTCGGGGAGCGCCGCAAGCGCCTTCCAGCCGTCCAGACCCTCCCGCCAGAACAGCACGTCGGGAGAGGCAAAGTACCCGTGCCGCGCCAGCGCTGCGGAAGGGGTGGGGGGGGGGGGGGGGGGGGAGCGGAAAGCGCACGATGAACCGATCGCTCGCTCGCTCTCGACTTCGCCAGATCGGCCGCCGCCCCGCGCGGCGACGGGAGGGGGCGGGCCGCCGCAGCGTGTGTGGGGGAGGGGGGAACGGGAGGGGAGACTTCTCGAGTCGCCCTCGCGCGCTCCGTCCTGCACTTCGTCGCGTCTCGAATCAAACGCACTCTGAAGATAGGACACGGGAAAGGGCCCCTGCGGCGCCTGATCGGCGTCCAGATAGCTCCACGCCGCCTCGGGGGATTCCGGCGCGGCCGACGCGGCGGAGGCCGCGCCGGCCCGTTCCGCCATGTCGGTCGCGGCGCGCGGCGCGGTGCGAGGCGATCCGCGCGCAGGGCCGCGGATCGGGCCGCGGAGAGAAACACGCGCGTCGATCGCGCGATCGATGGAGGGTGAAGAGGTGCCGGTGCGGGGGGGATGAGGGGACGGGAGGCGGGCCGGGGAGAAGCGCGACGGGCGGGCGCGCGCGCGCGCGCGCGCGCAGGAGGGGG
>PGFX01002546.1:0-13490 GCA_003612995.1 Prototheca bovis | reverse complement strand
GGGGCGGGGGGGGGGGGGGGGGGGCGAGGTGAGGAGGGAGGAAAGAGGGGAGTTGGTGTCTGCAGGGACGGATGCGGCGATCTGCGCGGCAGAAAGGGAGACGGGGGGGAGGAGGGACGCGGTGCGGCTTTTTTTCCGTGCGTTCCCTTTTGGTCTGCTGTCCCAGTCTGGCTTTTCGTCCGTCGTCGCGTCCGCCGCCATCGTCCTCAGAGGATGTCGTTTTTGGCTCGGATGGCCTCGGCGCGCTCTCCCTTGGAGCCGTGGGCGTAGGCCCACGCGAGGCCCGCGGCCAGGACGGCGTCCGAGCCCCCGTCGTCTCCGTCGTCCACCCCCACCACCCTGCAGGGCCGGTCCCCCCCCGGCAGGTCGGGCACGCCCAGCGCCAGCGCCACCTCGTCCGCGGTCGGAGGGTGGTGCATCGAGACGGCGCTCCCGCCAAAAGACCCCCCCGGCGGGGGGGACGGCGAGGACGGCACCGCGGCCGGGGCCGGGGCACCGGGGGCCGGGGCACCGGGGGCCGGGGCGCCGTGGGCGGGGGCATGGGCATGGGCCGGAGCCGGAGGCGGGGGCTCGGCGCCGGCGGCCGCGCGCGCGCGGCCGGCGTCTTCCGCGGCGGGCCTGGCGTCATCCGCGGCGGCGGGCTTTGGTCCGTCGATCGAAGCGGCGTTCGGCGGCCGATCGGCCGCGGCGACGGCGGGCGCGGAAAGCGTCGCGGCCGAGGGTCCCGGCGAGGCGGCGGCGGCCGGGGGGCTCCGGGAGGGGCTCTGCGCCCCCCCCCCCTGGGGGGCTGGGCCCGCCTCGGTTTCCGGGCCGCCCGCGGCGGCCCAGGGTCCGTCGCCCTGTCCGTCTTCCTCGGCGTCGTCCTCGTCCTCGGTCCTGCCCAGCGAGGCCCTGCGCGCTGCCCTGGTCCACGGTCCTCCCGCGTGGTTGACCAGCACCAGGATGGGGGCGGCTCGCAGGTCTGGGTGGGCGGCCACGCCCCACAGCGCCTCCCTGGCCTCCTCGAAGCGGTCCGGGCGCGCCGCGTCGACGACGAACGCCACCGCGTGCGCGCCAGAGTAGTACGTCTCCCAGAGCGTGCGCAGCGAAGCCGCGCCGCCCAGGTCCCAGAGCACCACGCGCGGGGGAGGCGGCGCGAAAAACGAACGACGCACGGGCTGCGGACGCCGAGCCGGCCGGAAGAGCGACGAGCCGGAGCCTGCGCCAAAGAGGAAGGGAGGAGGGGAGGGACGGGGAGAAGGGAGTGAGACGGGGCGAGAGAGCTCGAGAGGGGAGAAAAAAACGTAGGCGGAGAGGAGGAAGCGTCGGGCGAGGAGGAAGCGTCGGGCGAGGAGAGAGAGAGAGAGAGGAGAGAGAGAGAGGGCGCGGGGGAAGCGTGGGAAGAGGGGGAAGCGTCGGGCGAGGAGGGAGAGAGAGGGCGCGGGGGAAGCGTGGGAAGAGGGGGAAGCGTCGGGCGAGGCGGGAGAGAGAGGGCGCGGGGGAAGCGTGGGAAGAGGGGGAAGCGTCGGGCGAGGCGGGAGAGAGAGGGCGCGGGGGAAGCGTAGGAAGAGGGGGAAGCGTCGGACGAGGCGGGAGATGGCGTGGCGCCCGGAAGCCGGGGCACGGCGTCGCGGGGGCCGGGACACGGCGTCTCGAGAGCCGAGGCATAGATAGGGAGCCGGGGCGCTTTGGGCGAGAAGTGAGCGTCTCGGGGGTCAGCGGCGGCGTCGGCGGCAGCGGGCGCGAAAAGCGAGGCGCTGCGGGCGCGGGAACTGAGCCTCAAGAGCCTTGAGAGCCCTTTATGTTCGCCCTCCCCCCGCTCCCTCTCGTTCCGTTCCCTCTCGTTCCCGCTCCTTCCCCCGCTCCCTCTCGTTCCGTTCCCTCTCGTTCCCGCTCCTTCCCCCGCTCCCTCTCGTTCCGTTCCCTCTCGTTCCCGCTCCTTCCCCCGCTCCCTCCCGTTCCCGCTCCTTCCCCCGCTCCCTCTCGTTCCGTTCGCTCGCTCTCCACCCGCACGCACCGTTGGCATGTCCGTTGGTCGTCGTCGCTTCGGCGCCGAGGCCGGGGCCGACGCACGGGCCGGGGCCCGCCGCGCCGTCCCCCGCGGCGGCCGCTCCGCCCGCGCGCCCGTCGGCGCCCTGGTCCTTGCCCTTGCGCTCTCCGTCCGCGGCTCTGGGTGACGTCATCGGTGAGGTCATGGCCGAGGCGACGGCCGTGAAGAGCGAGGCGGGCGAAAAGGCGGCGCGGGGCGAGGCGAGCGAGGCGGCGAGGAGGCCGGCGAGCCCTGCGACCGCGGCGGCTGCGGGGGCGGCGAGGGCGCGGGGATGGCGTGGCCTCCGGACGCCGAGGTTTGGCGCGCGAGCGGGTGCCGCGCGCCGGCCGTCGGGGAGGTGGGGCGCGAGAGCGAGAGCGAGCGCCTCGAGGCGGCCGTGGGGGAGGTAGGGCGCGAGCGGGCCCGGGGGGGCGGCGGGGTCGCTCCCGCGCCGCCGCCGCCGCCGCCGCCGCCACCGCCGCCGCCGCCGCGCGCGCCCGGCGCCGAGGGTGAGGTGGGTCTCGAGCCGGCGCCGGGCGCGGCGCCTCGCGCGGCGTCGCGGCCCCTGCCGGCGGCGGCGGGGCGGGCGAGGGGGTCGGCGTCCGCGTCCGCGAGCTCCCCCAGGTCCGCCGAGGCGGCTCGGCTCGCGCGCCCCAGCAGGCCGTCTCCGCGGCTAGCCACTCGGCGCGGCGCGAGCGTCCCGCCCGGGCTCGGCGAGCGCGCGACGCCCGACGCGACCGCGACGGATGCGCTCTCGGCTTCGGCCTCGACGGCCAGCGAGCGCGGCGCCGGGCGCGAGCGCGGGTGGCTCTTCGAGGATGGAGAGGATGGAGACGAGCCGAGCGCGTGGAGAGGCGACGGAGACGCAGCCGAGGACCCGGGGCCGGGGCCGGGGGTGGGGGCCGAGCCGGGGCCATCCCCGGACCCGGTCCCGCCCCCTCCCCCTCTCCTCCCCCCCTCCCCGGTTTCCTCCCACTGCTTGGGGTGGTGCTTGCGGGGTGTCAGGTGCTCCAGCGGAACCGCCTGCAGACCCAGCACCGGGGACAAACCGTCGCGGCCCCCGTAGTCGAGGCGGGCGATGTTGAGGCCCACGGTCGGGCGACGGGGGGGGAGGGGGGGGAGCGACGCGTCGTCGAGGGGGTCAAAGGCGTGGCGCCACCGCTCCATCAGAGCCGTCTTCCCAGACTGCGGAGGAAAGCGAGAAAGGGGAAGGAAAGAGAGGAGGGTGGTGGAGGGATTCGGGAGGGAGGGGAAGAGGGAGCAAGAGGCCAAAGGGATTCGTGAGGGAGGGGAAGAGGGAGCAAGAGGCCAAAGGGATTCGTGAGGGAGGGGAAGAGGGAGCAGGAGCCCCTTCGGTGGTCAGGAGTGCGATCGTGAGGTGCGTGCCGAGGGAAGAGGAGAGTTTGGAGCGCGCGGAGTGGTAGAAGAGACCAAACTCGCCCTCCCCACTCCGCCCTCCGTTTGCCCCCCCCTTTTTCCCTCTCGGAAAGCGCCTCCTGTCGTCGCCTTTTGCCTCCCCCCCCCCCCCCGACTCCTCTCTCCTCCTCTCCCCTCGCCCCTCTCCCGGTAACGTCCGCCACCGCTTCCCTCCTCGCTCGCTCCCTCGCTCCCCCCTCGCTCGCTCCCTCGCCCTCTTCCTCGCTCCTCCTCTCTCTCCCTCCACCGCTCTCCCCTCTGCAGCGCGCAGCTCAGTTTGTTCGCAGGGACCCTCCCGGTGTCGTTTTACCCTCGTGCAGCCGCGCTCGGCCGCTCGCCCTTCCGCGGCGAGCCGCACCGGATCTGCCCCGGCCTCCCCCCTCCGCGCCGGCGAGCCCACCGCCCCTCTGCACCGTCCTCCCGCCCCCCTTTCCCCCCCCTCCTCCTCTGCCACCACCGTCCGGCCCACCTCCCTCCGGCCGCACGCACGCCATCGAGTCCGACGATCAGGATGCGAAACTCGTCCCGCTGGGTCAGGTAGCGGTACAGCCCGTAGATGAGCTCGTACGCCATGGTCTCGCCGTGCGGGGGCGCCCCGCGGGCGCCCGGCCGGGGCGAACGGGAGGTCGCCGCGAGGTGCGGACCGCCGACTGCGAGCGCGGGGCGCGCGTCGGGAAGGAGGAAGCGAGCCGCGCGGGCGACGGAGAGGAGGCGCCCCGGGCGACGGCCTGGCGCGATCGATCGGCTGCCCGGGCGCCGCCTCGTGCGGCTCAAGGGCCGGAACAGATACGCCCGATCGGCGGCGTCGCCCCGCTGAGAGCGAGCGGCCCGCGCGGCGGGTTCCGCCCGCGACCGGGGGAGGGAGTGAGGAGGGGGAGGGGGAGAGGAAGGGAGGGGAGCGGGGAGCGGGGGGCGGTGAGGAGAGGAGGGGAGAGGAGCGGGGGAGGAGTGAGGAAAGAGAGGCGAGGGAGGGGGTGAAGGGGGGGTTGGAGAGAAAGGGGAGGGGAGTGAAGGGCCGCCGGCTCGGGCAGGGGATCCTCGGGCCCAGCCTCGCGCTCGGCGATGCGGAGCCTCTCCTAGCCTCGACTTACGCCGCTCTCCGCTCCCGCAGCCCACGCTCTCGGCCTCTCTCCCCCTCTCCTCCTCCGCCCCCCTCCCCCTCTCTCCCTCTCCTTCCCTCCCTCTCCGCTCCCTCTCTCCGCTTCCTCAGCGCGCTGTGCGGTCTCCGGCCCGGCCGCGCCTCCCCTCCCCGGGCGGGGGCGCCGCGCGTGCGCCGCGTCCTCCGATCGCCGCCTCGCCCGCTGCGCGGCCGCGGATCGCGATCCGCCCGATCGCGCGATCAGAACACCACCTCACACCCTCCCTCCACTCCTTTGCGCTGCGAAACAGCCGCGCCGCGCCCAATCCAGCGCGCACGTCGGTGTGGACCTCGCGCACGACCAGCTCGGCCGAGGCCAGCGATCCCAGCGCCACCAGCGCCACGAGCAGCGCCGCAGCGCGCCGGAGGCCCGCCATCGCGTCCGATCCGCGATGTGCAGCGCACGAAGCGATCCGGACGACGGACCGCTCGCGCGCGCCGAACGGTGATGCGCCGAGCCGCGCAGGAGCCGCCGGGGGGGCGCGGGGGGCCCCGCGCGCGGGGCGCGCAAACGCGGGGCGGCGGTGCAAATCGGGGAGGGAGCGGCGCCGGGGAGGGGGAATCCAGGCGGGAACGCCGCGGGGCGGGGCGGGGGGGAAAGGAGAGGCGCAGATGGGCGGCGAAGCACACGAGCGCGGCGGTGTCCGGCGCTCGGCAGACGCCGGGGTGATGACGGACGCGGGAGGATCGCCACGCAGTGGTCACGGCGCCGGCGCGCCTGCGGAAACGGCTGGGCGGCGCCCTTCCCCGCTCAACAGCGACGGCAGGAGCTGGCGTCTGCCGCGTTCGAGCTCCGTCCCCGCTCTCGCCCTTCTTCTCGTGCCGCGTTCGGGATCCGCGCCGGAACCACCCGCCTCTCCGTCCCTGCCCCGGCGCGCGCCGAGCCATCCCCCATAGAGGCCCCCCTCTACCGTTCGTTCTCTCTCGCATCGACGATGTAGCGCGCAACGCGCGGTCATGACAGCTGGGCGCGTTTGGCGCGTCAAAAGCAACGAAATGCAACAACGAAATCGAACGCGGGAGATGGACCGCGGAAAGCGGACGGATGTGGGCGGATCGAGGGGGGTGGGGGGGCGTTCATGCCTGAATCCTGTCGGCGGTGAGGGATCGAGGGCTGGGCGTTCTAGCCTAGGCCTTGCCTGCGGCGGCGTCCCTGGCGAGCTTTTTGCGCAGTCGCCCCGGGAGGCTCTTCTTCTTGGCTCCCTTGGCCGGGGCCGGCGCGCCTCCCTCGTCGTCAGAGTCGGCGTGCGCGACCGCCTCGGCGCCCTTGCCGCGGCGCCACGCGAGGCCCGGCAGCGGCGCGTCGCCCTCGGCGCGTCCGCCGATGGGCCTGGCGGCCACGGCCGCCTTGGCGCGGCGCGCCTTGCGCGAGAGCGCGGCCGAGGCGTCGGCCGCAGAGGCCGGAGGGGCGTCGCCGCGGCGGGGCTTGGAGGCCTTCTGCGCCTGCGCGGCGTCGCGGTAGTAGCCGAGGCCCTGCGGCCCCAGGTGGAAGACGGCGCCCGGCCGGGCGCCCCTGAACTTGCGCGACGCCACAAACGCCAGCGGCTCCGAAGGAGGGGACGGGGGAGCGGCGGACGAAGGGGCAGAGACGTCTCCCTTCTTCGTCTTCTTTGCCCTTTTCTTCGGGCTGGCCTCCTCTTCTTCATCGGCCTCGACGTCCTCGTCTTCCTGTTGCTTGGGTTCCTCTCCCTTCTTCTTGCGCTTGATGCGCTTCAGACCGAGGGCCGCCCGAACGTCGTTCAGGTCGGGCCGCAGCGCGGGCGGCGGCGCCTTGGAGGCCTCCCGCGCCTCCTCCCCGGCCTCCCCCTGGAGCTTGGCCCGGACCACCTCGTAGGCCTCGGCGAGGCGCAGCAGGTTGGGGTCGATGGCCGCGCCGTGCGCCTCCAGCAGGTCAGCCAGCGGACGCGCCAAAAAGGCCAGCTCGCGGGGGAAAAAGCTCATCGCGTGGCCCTCGGCAGACACGCGACCGGTGCGACCAATCCTGGAGGAGAGCAGGGGGGGGGGGGGAAAGAAAGGGGTCGGAGGGGAAACGGGGAGAAGGAAAAGAAGCGCGAACGATAGACTTGCCCCGTTCGCAAACGCGGCGCGGCGTTTGTCGAAACGAAAAGGAAAAGAGGGCGAACCGAGGCGCAGCAAAATGTACGGTTGCTCGGTCGGGTGGGGCGCAAGGCCCCCCGGGGCCGTGGTCCCGGTCCTTCCGAGCCTCCGAGTCTCTTTCCGCGACACCTTGCCAACGGGACCGTGGAAGACCGGTCGAGCTGGTGGTTGTGAGGCGGCTTCCTCGCACGGAGGGTAAGTTATGAAAGCGATCGAGGCGCAAACCTCGCTCGGGTTCCGGGGGCGCGGGCCGGGCGCCCGGCGCCTCCGGCACCGTCCGCGATCCGAGCCGGACGTCCCGGGTTCGAACCCAGACCTCGCCCGGCCCTCTCCGGAGTGGCGGGAGGTCGATGGGTTCCGGGGGGCACGAGTGCGTCCACGGCGTGAGGGCCGAGGTCGGAGGCAAAGAACGGCGGGGATGAAGGCGCGCGGCAAGAGCCCCCCCGCGAGGCAAACGCCCGCACGCACCTGTGGATGTACTGTTCGAGGGTGGTGGGAAAGTCATAATTGACGACGTGCGGGAGGTTGCGCACGTGGAGCCCCCTTGCGGCAACGTCCGTGGCGACGAGCACGCGGGCCTTGCCTGCCCGAAAGGCGGCGACGGCGGCGTCGCGCTCGGCCTGCGAGAGGTCGCCGTGGAGCGCGGCGACGGCCGGCTGGGGCGGACCCGGCCTAGCCTGCCTGTCGTCGGCCTTGCCCTGCAGCTCGCGCGCCAAAAAGGCGACCGTCTTGATGCGGTTGCAAAAGACCACGACGCGCGGCAGCTGCCGCGCGCCCGCCTCGCGTGCCTCGGCCTCGACGCGCGCCAGGTGCTTCTTCAGCTTGCCGAGCTTCTTGTGCTCCGCGCACACGTGCACCGTCTGCGTCACCGACGGGGACACGTGTCCCGCGTCCGCGGGGCCCAGGCGGATGAACACCGGAGGGGAGGCGCCCTGGGCCTCCTCGGGGGCCTCCTCGTCGTCTTCCTCGCCTCCGTGCAGCCCCTGCATCCACGCGCGGGCGGCGCGCTTGGCCTCGGCCGGGAGCGTGGCCGTGAAGAGGGCCACCTGCGGACGGCCCAGCGACAGCGCCCGGCGCAGCGCCTCAAGCGCGGGCGCAAAGCCCATGGCCAGCATCCGGTCGGCCTCGTCCAGCACAACGTACCGAGTGCCAGCTGAAAGAAAGGTGTGTGGGAGGAGGCGGGATTAGCGGGGAGAAAGGTGCGCACACCGGCATGCGGGCGCGGACGTGTGTGTGAGAGGCGAGGGAAAAAGAGAGCGCCGAGAGATGGGAGGTCGCGAGGCCACCGAGGCAGGGGGCCGGGGAGGGAAGAAGAGCAAAGATGGGCAAAACACACTCCCCCCCCCCCCTGCCCCGTTCGCGTGCCTCGGCGGTGTTCGTCTCAGCAGGCAGTCAGAAACTGTGAAAGCAAAGAAAGAAAGGTTCTTCACCGGCACGCGAGCAAAAGCAAGCAGAAGGGGGAGGCCATCGAGGGCGGGGCGATCCCGATCGCCCTGCTCCCAACTTCCGTTCCCGTCCGTCTTCAACCCCCCGATCGCCCCTTGCCCTTCCGCTGCGCCATGTACGCACCGAGCTTGAGAGCCCGATCGCGCGCCACGTCCAGAAGACGGCCCGGGGTCGCGATTAGCACCTCGGGAGCGCCCTTTTCCACCAGCTGCTCCACCTACGAAAGAAAGAGGGAAACAAAAGGGGGGAGGGGAGCGAAAAGGCAGTGAGCGACGGTGACAAGCGACGACAAAAGGGGGAGGGGGGAGGCGTGGAAGAACGAAGCATGAACAGGCAGCGGGAACGGGACGGGGCAAAACGAAAGAGGGAGAGACGTCAGACAATCAACCAAGCAAAGAGTATCGGCAGCGGGCAGAGCCCTAAGCAGCGCGGATAAACATTCCAAACTCATCACTCGTCTCTCTCGAGGGGGAACAAAGGTATCGTTTCGCCAGTTCCGTCACCGTCCAGGGCATCACCCCCGCGCGAGACGGAATCCGCACGTGACGCCAAGCGCGCGCCAACCCCGCTCCTCTGCCCTCCACCCGCGGCTCCGCAGCGCCTCCCCTCCCCCCTGCGGCGCTCACCTGTTCGTCCTTGTCGACTCCTCCGTGGAGGAGTCCGACCTTGGCGCGGAGGGCTTCGCGCGCGTCCCTGGCCACCTGCTGGGCGAGCTCCCTCGTGGGCACCAGCACGAGCGCGACCGGATGCGCGCGCGGCGCACGCGCATCGTCGGCCGCGCGCCGCGCCTCGGCCACGCGCAGCGCTGCGGGAAGCAGGTAGGCGATCGTCTTGCCAGCGCCCGGCTCGGCCACCGCCACCACGTCGCGGCCCTCGGTCAGCGCGGGCCACGCGGCCTTCTGCACGGGCATCGGCGTCGAGTAGCCCAGGCGACGCATCGCCGCGCCAATCTCTGGGTCGAACGACGACAGCTCCGACGCCCCGGCGTCCGACATGGCGGCATCCGGCGTCCCCGCGTCCGCCGTCTTGGCCTCCCTGTTCTTGCCCTTGTCGTCCTTGCGCTGCGCGTCCTCGCGCTCCTGCTCGACGGCACGCGCAGTCTCAAGCGCGCGAGCGGCCTCGGCCGGCTCGCCCTCAATGTCCTCGGGCTTCAGGCCGGGGGTCTGAAAGCACACGCCTGCAGCAGGGGGGGAGGCAATGAGGGGGAGGAGCGTGAGATCGCAAGCAGAGAGGGCCCAGAGTGCGAAAAGCACGGGGGCGCCAGGCGCGGGCGCCAGGCGCGATCTAGCCAACCGCGACACGACCAAAGCAAAGGCGGACGCCTTCCCCCAAACCACGCCGCTTGCGCTCTCGCGCCGCCAAAGGGCCGAGCGCGCCGCCGCCTCATCCCCCTCCCGTTCGCCCACCGCCACGCTTTCCCCGCCCCCTCCCCTTGTGTGCATGCCGGCAGCGCGCATGCGGCCCCCCGCCCCTCCGGCCCCAGCTTGTCCAACCCGACGCGCCGCGCTTCCCTCCGCCGCATCGCGTTGCGATCGACGATGCAGACGCGGCCAAAAGCATCGCCAAGAGCCGCGACGGCAGCGTCCGCACGACCGCCTCGCCGCGCGCTCACCCGCACCCCCCCTCACCCTGCCTTCTCGACCGCGCGCGAAACGCACCTCGACAGAGCCTGCGCGGCTGGTTCTTCTTGCGAACGCGACGACCATCCTCGGTCACGCGCGCCGCGCGCTTCCGCTCGCGCTTGGAGGCCTTGCGCAGGGCGTAGTCGGTCGCCATGGCGACGCGCGCGGGCCGGAGGAGGGGCGGGGGGGGGGGGGGGGGGGGGGGGGGGGGGGGGGACCGCGCGGCGGTCGGGGACTCTTGCCTCGCGCCCGAAGACGGGCGACGGCTCGAGCGGAAAGAGATGTTGAAAAGAGGGGCGACGAAGTGGAGAAGACCAAAAGCACCGGACGGCGACAAAGCCGACGCGGGCTCGCCTCCGGCGCCGCCGGCGCGGGCCTTTGGCCGGGCGGGCGCCCCCATCCGCTCCCATCGCTTCCCGCCCCGCGGCGGCGCGCCGCTGGGGGTCGCGCCACGCGAGCGGGTGGCTGCGGCGCGGGGTGGCGCCCGCCCGCCCTCGGCGGTGCGCATCTGGTCGGATGCGCTCCCCGCGACGGTTCCGTTCGCCCCCCGCGCAGCCTCGCGGCTTTTGCTCTTCTCGTCAGGAATTCTCCGCCGCACGCCGCGACCCGCTCCTCGTCGCGCGCATCCGGGAGCGCCCCCGCGCGGCTACTCGCCCGCCTCCCCGCGTTCCCAGTCGGTTCCGCCACCCACCAAGGGCGATCGGCCCGGGTCGGCGCAGCGGCGGAGCGGCGCCGGGCAGGAGGCGCGAGCGTCGGGGGAGACCGCTCCCCCCCTCCCCTCGGCCGTCGATCGGAGGCGAGCTCGAGGCGCGAGCACGCGCCCGGAGGCTCTCGAGCGCGCGAGCAGCGACCCGGAGAGGGCGAGCGGGCCGAAAGGGAGCTCTTCCGAAAGGGGGAGCGCGCGTCGGGGCGCGTAGGCCGCGCCGCGCGCCGACCGGGCAATCGGGGCGCCGACCGCTCGCGCGTGGGCGTCCGGGCGCCCGATCTCGCTTGCCGCGATGCCGTCTCCCTCCTCGGCGCACCGCGTGGCCGCGGTGGCGGTGCGCGGGCGGGCGTGGCTGTGGCGCTCGCTGCCTGCCTCGGCGGCGGCGTCGCGCCGAGCGTCGCTGGACGCCGCGAACGCGCCCGGGTGGTGGCACGGCCGGGACCTGGAGGAGCGCATGAGCGTGCTGGGCGCGAAGAGCACGGCGTTCCTGCAGCGGTGGCTGTCGAAGACGTGGTCGGAGCTCTCCGCCGCGCCTCCCGGGACGCTCAAGCACTACATGCACCGCGGCGCGAGCGCGGTGCTGGCTCGCGAGGACCCCGACGAGGCCTTTTTCAAGTCGCTTCCGTCTCGCGACGCGCCGCTCGAGGTGGACGTGCCCGAGAACGTGCCCGAGAAGCTGGCGCGGCGCCGGCTGCGGCTCCTCGCGAGCTCGCGGGCCTCGGCGCACCGCCGGGGGCTGGCGCTCTGGGCGCTCTCTGTGCCGCCGCAGATCCCGCTGCTCGCGCTGCCGCTTCCCAACGTGACCATCTACTACAGCGTCTACCGCGCCTGGTCGCACGCCCGCGCGCTGCAGGGCATCCGCACGCTCAAGCACGCCATCGAGGACATGGACGCCAGGCAGCTCGCCGAGCACGCGCAGCGCATGCGAGACCTCTCGTGCGGCGCGAGCGAGACGCGCCAGGGCGCCGACGGCGCCGACGTCGAGCCGCGGGGCGACGTCCCGAACCCGGGCTCGGTGCTCATCCCCTCGCGCCTCGAGCGCCTCGCCGAGGCCATCCACCTGCGTCGCATCTCCGGAGCCCTGCGCGCCCGCAGGCTCCGGGAGCGCGACGAGAGCCTCTTCAAGGGCTGGAACGCCGAGGAGGGCAAGGCCGACGCGGGCGAGGAGAGCAGGGAGGACAATGCCGATGCGGGGGAGGCGAGCAAGGGAGACGCCGCCGAGGCGGCCGCCGCGGACGCCGGGCTGGCGCAGCCCGCCTCGGAGCCGTCGTCTCCCGCCGCGCCGCGCTCGAGCCCCGCGCCTCCCTCGTACCTTTCGTCCGCGCTGCCGTGTGCGTCGTCGTTCCTGTCGGCGAACGAGCTGCTGGACCGCGTGCTGTCGACGCCGCCGGAGCTTCGCTTCGCGTCCAACGCCGCGCTGCCGGAGATCGCCCCGGGCGCGAGCGAGCTCGCGCCCGAGGACGTCCTGGCCTCGGCGTGCGCGCTCGGCGACGGAGGGCTCGTGGACGCCGTGAAGAAGACCCTCGATAGGCAACGCAAGGCTGAGGGACTCGCAGAGGCACAGGGATGGGCTGCGCCCACCGACAAGCAGGGGTGAGGGGAGCAGGGGAGGCGGAGGAAAGCGGCTTTGACGAGAGGTGACCTAGGCAGCTACCCTTGCCTCGCCCCCACCCGATTCCCATACCGCTTCCTCGCGCCCTCCGCCTCCTGCTGCTTCCCCTCTCGCCTCCGCGCGCCCTTGGCCTCCTGCTGCTTCCCCTCTCGCCTCTGCGCGCCCTCCACCTCCTATTGCTTCCCCTCTCGCCTCTGCGCGCCCTCCACCTACCGGTTTCAGCTCTCACTCCCCGCCCCTTCCTACGCTTCCCTCGCCCTCAGCTCTGGCTCTGTCGAATCTCGCCCGCTTCCCTCTGCTCGGCACGATCGCCCTCACCCCGCCCCCGCCACGCTCCCATTGCCCCCCTGCTCGGCACGATCTCGCCCTCGCTACCTTGCCGGCCGCTCGCCTCCCCCGTTCTCGGCGATGATCGCCGCGATCGCGCGCGCCGCGTCCCCGGCTCCGGCGTATCACGCTGCGCGTCCGTCGCCGCCCCACGAATCCCCCTCCCCCTTCCTGCCCTTTCCAACCGCCAACCCGATTGCACCATTCCCGTTTGCGCCCGCACCCGTCTGTTCTCTGCCTGTGCACCCGTCGTCCCCCCTCGTCCTCTCCTCCCCCTTGGTCCCTCCTCCCCGCGCTCTCTCCGCGCCCCGTCGATGCTCCGCCGCGCGTCCCCTCGCCTGGCATCTTCTCGGGCCCCATCGCCTTTGCTCCGCCACGGCGCCCCGCCTGCGTTCGCCCCGCTTGCGCAGACCCCCGGCGCTTCCCCTCGGCGCCTCCTTTCTTCTCTTCGCCTTGGCTCGTCCTCGGGTGCTCCTCCTGGCGCTGCCAGGAGAGATCCGAGCATGCTCCGAAGCGACCCGTCTCTCGAGAGCCGAGTCCCAACGGTCCCGCCGGGACCCTTGCCCTGCCTGCCTCTCCGCAAATGGACCGACCCCCGCTCCCCTGCCTTCTTTCCCCCGACCGTTCTCCTCCGGAACGGCAGCTCCGATTGCGATTCTCTTTCCGCACCCGTCGCCCGGCGCACGGCTGCCGGTCGGCGCCCGCACCTGTTCCTCCGCCCGCGCCCACCCGTCCGCCCCCCTTTCCCCACCCCTCGCCCGCCCAGCACGTCCCGCCCGCGCCCCTCTCCCCCCCCACCTTGTCCGCCTCTTCCCAACGCTCGCTCCCCGCCCCGCCCCGCCCCGCCCCGCCCCTCTTTCTCCTCCTCTCTTTTCACCGGACCGCCTCGCCCGCGCTCCCGCCCCTCTCTCCCCCCTCCGCCCGCTCTCCGTTTTCCCTTCGCTGCCACCCGAAGAACGCCCGTCCGTAGACCTAAAATCCTCGGGAAAGCTCATCGTCGAGCCACGAAGCGTCGCATCGCCCCGCAAAGCAGCCCGCGGCGCCAAACGGCCCGGCCCGCGCGACGCCGCGCGCGCGCCCAGACGCCGTGCTGTCGCGCCGCCCGGCCGGAGTGGGTG
>PGFX01002535.1:0-13523 GCA_003612995.1 Prototheca bovis | reverse complement strand
CCCCGCGCCCGCGCCCCACCCCCGGCCGGCTTCGCGCGCGGCCGCGCGGCGCTCGGCGACGGCGCGCCAGAGCCTCTGCCGCAGCAGGACCCTGCGGCGCTCGCGCAGGGCGTCGAGCACGGCCTGCTTGGCCTCTGGGGTGGTGAGTTTTGCCTTGCGGACGTCGTCCATCTGCGCGAGCAGCGAGAGGAGCTCGTCGAGCGCCTCGAAGACCGGCACCGGGAGGTCCGGGTCGGCGTGGCCAGGCGGGAGCACGGCCCGGCCGGGGAGCGGCGGGAGCGGCGAGGCCACGCGCGGGGAGGCGGCCAGCGCCGCGGCGGCCGGCCCGCCGCTGCGGGAGCTCGAGAGGCGCGAGCCCTGCGCGCCCGGGGCGGTGCTGCCCGAGGCCGCGGCGCGCGGCGAGACGCCCAACGAGCGGCCAGAGTGCGGCGCAGCGTAGGCCGAGCCGGCGTAGGCCGAGCCGGCGTAGGACGAGCCTGGGCGGCTGGGCGCCGCCGACTGCTCGCGGTGGTGCTGGTGCGGGTGTCCGATGGCGTGGACCGAGCTCTTGACGGCTCCCTTGGCCTTGCCGTAGATGGCCCTGGCGGCCGCCTTGACGGACGCGGCGCCGGACGCCACGCTGCGCGTCGCGGGGCGCAGCGACCGCGGCACGTCCGAAAAGTCCACCGGGTGCCCGAACGCCCCCGGCGACAGCGCCCGCGGCGTCGATGCCGTCCGACGGGCGGAAAGCGACGCACCGGAGGGAGAAAGAGCCCGTCGGCCAGAGAGGGACGCGGCACCGGGCGAGGCGGCCCGGACCGAGCGGCGGCCCGAGCCGTAGCTCGTCTCCTGGGCAGGAGAGCGCGCGTCCTGCCAGCCCGCGACCGAGCGGCCGCGGCTCGACTCTGGGCGCGGCGAGCGCGAGGCCAGCGAGCCGTGGCCGACCGGCGCCATACTGCCCGCGCGCGAGCCGTAGCCGCCCGGCGCCGGGCTGCCGCCCAGCGAGCCGTAGGCCCCGGGCGCCGCGCCTCCGCCCAGCGAGCCGTAGGCCCCGGGCGCCGGGCTGTTGGCGCGCGAGCCCTGACCTGCCGAGGCGAACGCGTCGATCTTGGCGCGGTCGCCGAAGAAGAAGCCGGGGATGAAGCGCGCGCTGGCGGGCTGCTGCCCCGGCTGCAGCTGGCCCGCGGCGCCGAGCGCGGCCATGGCGGCGGCCGACTCGGCGGGCGAGCCCGCGACCGAGTCGGCCGAGCGGAACCCGCTGCCCGTCAGCGTCGGCGGGCCGGAGGGCACGTCGATCGAGAGCGCCCCTGGCGCGTGCGCCGAAGGCGCACCGGCGCCCGCCTCGTCGCCGCGGCGCAGGTGCAGCGCCGAGAGCGCCGCGTGCGTGAGGCCTCTGTGCGCGGCAGGCTCGGGCGGCGACGGTCGGCGCGCGGCGTCGGCGGCGCGGGCGCCGAGCTCCGAGGAGAGCTCGAGGCCGCGCTCGAAGCCGACCGCCGGCAGGCGGTGCGCCGATGGCAGCGCGCGCGCGTACGCCGCCAGCAGCACCGCGAACCGCCGGCGGCAGCCGCGCGCCGAGGCCGCGGCCGCGGGCGACGGCGAGGGCGCCGACGCCGCCGAGGCGGGCGAGCGCGGCGTCGCGAGCGCGGCGTCGGGCGCCGAGCGGTCGCTGCGCGCGTTCTCCTCCTCGAACGCCGCGCGCGAGACGGCCACGGCGCGGCGCGCGACCGCCTCCCACGGGAACTTGGCCGCGTCGCGCGGGTCGGCGTCGCGCTCGATCGAGAGCACCTCGACCGCCCGGACGAGCGCCAGCAGGTCGGGCAGAGACCACGTCGCCGACGGCGACGCCGCCGGAGACGACCCGGGCGAAGCGCCCGTCGTGCCCAGGCCAACCGTGCGCAGACCGGTCACCGCAAAGCCAGAGGCCGAGGCGCCGGCACGCGCCGACGCCGGAGACGGAGCGACGCCGACGGACGCCGACGACGCCGAGGGCGCGACGGCGACCGACGCCGACGACGCCGAGGGCGCGACGGCGACCGACGCCGATGACGGCTCCGACGGGAGCGCTGCGCGGGACGTCGCGTCGACCTCCCGCGCCGACGAGGTGCCGGAGCGGGCGGACGCGCCGAGGGACGCGCGCGAGTCGAGGGCCGCCGGAGGGGCGCTGCCCGCAGCGGGGCCGGAACCGGAGCCGCCGCCTGACGGCATCGGTCCAGCCCTCGCGGCCTCGCGGCCGGCCTCGAAGGCGGCGCCCGGAGATGCGCCACGGCGGGCCCCCGCAAAGCCCGCGTCCGCGGCGCCTTGGTCCCTCTGCGCCCGGGCGATGGCGGCGGCGGCGAGCGCAGCGGCCGAGGCGGGGCCGGAGACGCGCGCGGCGCCCGCGCGGCTCTCGCGCACCTTGCGCTCGAGCGCTTCGCGCGCGGCGCGGAGGCTCTCGATGCGGGCGGCCGCGGCGGCCGCGACCGAGGCCTGCGTGGGCGTGGGCGTGGTCGCGCGGCGCGCGGCGCCCTGCGAGGCGACGCTCGAGGACGACCGCACGGCCGCGATCGAGCGCGACGACGACGGCGCCGGGGCCGGAGAAGGCGAGCGCGCGCCGCGCACGGCACCGCCCAGCGTCGACGAGCGGGCGCTCAAGGCCGAGGTGCCCGGCGTCGCGGAGCGCGCGCTCTGGGACAGCCCGAGCGTCGAGGAGCGGGCGCTCTGCGCCGAGGCGCCCGGCGTCGCGGAGCGCGCGCTCTGGGACAGCCCGAGCGTCGAGGAGCGGGCGCTCTGCGCCGAGGCGCCCGGCGTCGCGGAGCGCGCGCTTGGCGTCGACGCCGACCGCGCGCTCTGCGAGCCGAGGCCGCCGGCGGCCGACCGGGCGCTGCCGGCTCCGGATCCGAGAGCGGACGACCGCGCGCTCTGCGACCTGGCGAGGCCCGGCGAGAGGCCCCGGCGGGCCGAGGGCCCGGCGCTTGCGCTCGGAGAGGGCGAGGGCGTCTTGCGCGAGTGCGTAAACTTGCGCAGCGCCTCGGCGAATGCCGAGCTGTGCGCTGGCGCCGCGGCGCCGGCCCGCGAGGGCTGCGGCGACGACGCGCGCGACGCCAGGGTCGCGCGCGCCGAGGCCGAGCCCTGGGCCGCGGCGGGGGAGCCGACGGAAGGACCCGGGGACGCGGAGGAGACGGCGGCCGTCGCGCTCGATCCCGCCGCCGGCGCCTTGCGGGCACCCTGCGGCGACTGCGAGACGCGCGCGACGCCCATCGAAGCCCGCGCGATCCCCGGCGCGGCGCCTTGCGCGGTCGCGGAGGCGCCGGGCCTCGCGGCGGCCTTGCGGCTTCCGGCGGCGGCGATGGCCTGCGCCGACTGCGCGCGCAGGAGCGCCGAGCGCGCCAGCGACTCTTGCACGGCGCGCGCCGCGGACGAGGCAGCCGACTCGGACGCGGGAGAGGCCGGGTGCGGCTGGTGCGGGCGCGAGGCCACCGCCGGCGAGGCGACCGCGGCCGCGGCCGAGGCGGACGGCGGGTTTGCCTTTGGCGTCGCGGGGCGGCGCGGCAGCGAGCCTGAGACGGACGCGGAGCCGGGTGCGAGGGAGGGCGATCCGACGCGAGAGGCGCGGGCGGCCGAGGCGGGGGACGCGGCCCCTGCGCTCCGGGCGGCGGCCGAGGCGGGAGACGCGGCCCCTGCGCTCCGGGCGGCGGCCGAGGAGGGAGACGCGGCCCCTGCGCTCCTGGCGGCTGCGCCCGCCAGCTGGGCCTTTCGAGCGGCGAGGTCGGCGATGCCGCCATCGCCGCCGGCCCTACCGACGCCCTTGGTCGCGACGCGCTCGACGCCAAGAGACCCGAACGAGTACGACGAGGAGTACGTTCCCCGCCCGCCTTCGGGCGAGCGCGGCGCGACGCTGACCGCGCCCGGCGAGGGCGAGGCCGCCGAGGCCGCCGAGGGCGACGGCGAGGAGGGGTGGCGGCGCTGGGCCGCCGAGGGCGATGGCGAGGAGGGGTGGCGGCGCTGGGCTGCCGAGGGCGCCGCCGCGCGCGTGCCGATGTTTGGCGAGCGGGCCGAGGAGGCCGCCGAGGGGGACCGCGCGGCGGCCGCGTGCGAGCCGACCGTCTGGCGCGTGGCCGCGCCCTTGGCGGCGCCCGGCGCCGCGGCGGCGGCCTTGGCGTCCTTCGCCGCGGCGTGGGCGACCTCGCGCGGCGAGAGGAAGACGGACATGAGCGGGATGGAGGTCGCGCCGTCGTCCTCGGCGGGGGGGGGCGCGGGGTACTTTGCCGGGGACGGCGGCGGCGACGAGACGGCCGCCGACGAGCGCCCAGAGGCGGGCGAGGAGAACGCCTCTGGGCGCTCGGGCGCAGCCGCCGTCGCGGCAGAAGCGGAGCCAACGGTCATCCGCTTGGCGGGCGCCGAAGCCGTCGCGGATGCGCGACCGTCGACCCGCTTGGCGGGCGCTGTCGTCGGTGCCGTCGACCCGGCCTCGCCTCGCTCGCCGGCGGCTGCGGCGGCCTCGCGGCGCGCCTGCCTGGCGGCGACCCGGGCGGGGTGCTCCTCGCGGTACGCGTACGAGCTCTCCGAGTCCGTGGAGGAGGCCGGCGACGCCGAAGAGACGCCGCGGGGCCACGGAGAAGCCGCGGGAGACGAAGGAGAAGGAGCGGAGGAAGGGAGAGCGGAGGAAGGGGGAGCGGCGCCGCGGGGGGGGGGCGGGGCGGAGGGAGGGGGAGCGGCGCCGCGGGGGGGCGACGGGGCGGAGGGAGGGGGAGCGGCGCCGCGGGGGGGCGACGGGGCGGAAGAAGGAGAAGCGGCGTCAGAGCCGCCCTGGGACGAGGGAGCGGAAGAAGGCGAAGCGGCGCCGCGGGGGGCCGAGGGGGCGGAAGAAGGAGAAGCGGCGTCAGAGCCGCCCTGGGCCGAGGGCGCGGAGGAGGAGGGAGCGACGTTTGCGGCGGAAGCGGCCACGAGCGTCGCTGCGGAGGCGGCAACCGGCGCGCAGGAGACGCCGGTCTCGCCCGCAGGGGTCGTCGCATCGACAGGCGCCTCGGCGCTCTTAGCGCCGACCGCCCCCTGGGCCGCTTCGCCCTCCGCCCCTCGATCACCCTCGGCCCTCTCCGTGCCGACCGCCCCCTGGGCCGCTTCGCCCTCCGCCCCTCGATCACCCTCGGCCCTCTCCGCGCCAGCCGCCCTCGCGGCCTCTCCGCTTTCCTCCTCCGGCGCCGGAGCGGCGTGCGCGCCCTCGTCTTCGCCTCCGTCGCCCACTCGCCTGACCGAGGGGCCGACGGGGGACTCGAGCCCCCTCGCAAAGCCGAGCATGGACGAGAGCCCGTCTTCGAACGCCCGGAAGACGCTCCTGTGGTGCGGGCGCGTCGGCGTGGACGCAGAAGGCGACGAGGCGGATGCGGTCGACGACGGCGACGCGATCGACGCCAGCAGAGTCGTCGCGTCCGCGGAGGAAGAGACCCCGGCAAAGGCCGAGAGGGGAGGAGCAGAGAACAGAGGAGCGGCGGTGGTGGGGGCGGCGCCCGGGGGGCCGCTCGACGCAGCCGGGGCGGTGCCCAGGGGGGCGCTCGACGCAGCCGGGGCGGTGCCGAGGGAGACGCTCGAGGCAGCGGAGGTAGCGCCCGCCTCGCGACCGGCCGGGCCGGCGTCGTCGGCGGACGACGAGACCCCGTCCGACGCTTCCCCCCCGGCAGCCTGACCGTCGTCGCCCAGGGGCCTGTCCGCCAGGTCGTCCATCGAAAGCGACCGCAGCGACGCCGACGCGAGCGATGACGTCATCGCGAACGACGACACGAGCGGCGACTTGGACGGAGATGACGTCTGCGAGCCGGGCAGCGACGCGGAGGCGGACGCGGGCCGCGAGCCGCGCAGCGACGGCGACGTCGCGGAGGCGGACGCGGGCCGTGAGCCGGGCAGCGACGGTGACGTCGCGGAGGCGGACGCGGGCCGTGAGCCGGGCAGCGACGGGGACGTCGCGGAGGCGGACGCGGAGTGCGGCGCGAGCGACGGGGCTGGCGACGAGATCGCGGCGGCGCCGGGCGAGGGCAGCGGCGCCGGTTCGGGAGCCAGCGCCGCCACCGCGGTGGGGGACGGGAAGCCGGCAAAGCCCGCGGCGGCGCCGCCGGCGGCGTCGCCGGCGCCGGCTGCGCCCGCTCTCGGCGCGCCGGACAAAGTCCTGGACAGGCTCCGGGCAGGCGGGCTCGAGGGCGGCGTCTGGGAGCCCTGCCTCTGGAGCACCCTCTCCTCGAAGGCGCGCACGCGGTCCGTCACGTGCGGCACGGAGGAGGAAGAGACGCCGGCGGCGGGCGCCAGACCCCCCGAGGAGAGGGCAGGAGACGAGGGCGCCACGACGGGGAAGGGCGTCTTGGCCACCGACGGAGAGGCAAAGGCCGAGGGAGAGACGCCTCCCTCGCCCGCGCTCGCGAGGTCCTTCCTTTGCGCCGCGCCATCGGCGCCTCGCTTGCTCGCGAGGTCCTTCCTTTGCGCCGCGCCATCGGCGCCTCGCTTGCTCGCGAGGTCCTTCCTTTGCGCCGCGCCATCGGCGCCTCGCTCGCCTGCGTTCGCGAGCTCCGTATTCTGCGCCGCCTCTTCGCCCGCGGAGGGCGGGAGGCCGGCGCGCGGTGCGGCCGACGCGTCGTGGGGGATGCGGGAGTCGCGGGCGCCGGGGGCCGCTCCGGTCGTCGTCAGGGCCGGCGACCCAGCGCCGTTCGACGAGGCCGCCAGCTGCCGTCCGCGCGGCGGCTCGCGCGAGCTGTGGCGCACAGTCCCGTTCTCGGGCCGCGCCTCGGCCGCGCCGACGCGCGACGCGTCCTTTCCGGCGCCGCTGCCGGCCTCGGAGGCGGCTGGCGACTTGGAGCGGGAGGCTCCGGGGGCGCGTGGCGACTTGCCGCCGACCGCCTCAGCGCCAGCTGGCGACTTGGAGCGGGCGTTGGCCGCGGCCAGCAGCGCCGAGGCGCGGTGCCCGCCTTCGACCGTGTCCCGCGCAAAGCGGTCGCGGAACAGCTCGACCGACGCCGCGCGGTCCGCCGCCCGGCCCGCCCACACGGGCGGGGAGCCGGGGGGAGACGCCCGCGGGGCGCCGCGGGCGCCGGCGGAGGACGAGGGCGGGGCCAGGGAGCGGGAGCCGGAGCGCGACGGCGTCGAGGGACGCGCGTGCGCCGCGGCGTGCGCATCCCCATGCGCATGCTCGTGCCCGTGTCCGTGCTTGCGTCCGAAGACGCCCGCGACGGCGCCCGCGACGGCGCCCACGGCGGCCTCGATCCCGGCCTCGACCTCGGCCCCGACCCCGGCCGCCTCGCCAGCGGCCGCGACGAAGAGCGGCGGGACGCGCTGCGGCGAGGCGGCGCGGTCGGCAGCGCGCCCGTCGATGGCCTTGGCGCGCTCGTGCGGCCGCAGCGGCGCCGCGGCACGGGCAGGCGGCTCTGCGCGCAGCGGAGAGACGGGCCGCGAGGAGGCCGCCGAGCGCGGAGAGAGTGAGCGAGACGGGGGAGACGAGGGCGGCGCCGCGCCCTCTGCGGACGAAACGGGGAGGGGCGGAGACGCGGACGATTCGGGCTTGGCGGCGCCCCCCCCGAGAGGACCGACGGAGCTCGCAGAGCGCGTGGCCTGCTTGACACCGACAGAGGCATGGGGGCTCGGCGTGGCCTGCTCGGCACCTGTCGTCGACCCCTGGGGGCTCGGCGTGGCCTGCTCGGCACCTGCCGTCGACCCCTGGGGGCTCGGCGTGGCCTGCTCGGCACCTGTCGTCGACCCCTGGGGGCTCGGCGTGGCCTGCTCGGCACCTGCCGTCGACCCCTGGGGGCTCGGCGTGGCGCTGGATGGGCCGTGCGTCGGCGCATGGGCGGCCGAGGCCGCGGGCGGAGGCGAGGGGGTGCGGTGCGACGCGGACGGCGACGCAGAGGGGGAGCGGGCGGAGGCCGAGCCGGGGCCGGCCGCAGACGCAGCCGCGGGGGCCAGCTTGGAGGGCTCGGCGGCGGCGGCAGCGACGGCGGCGGCAGCGGCGGAAGAGGAGCCGAGCGAGGGCTCAGGGAGCGGAGAGGCCGGAGCTCGCTTCCCGGGAGAGGCGGAGAGCGCCGGCAAGGACGCCGGCGAAGAGACGGGCTCGGAGACTAGCTCGGAAGCCGGTCCGCGCGAGGGCGCGGGCGCGCTGGGCTCGGCGACCGATGCCTGCTCGGCGGCCGATGCCTGCTCGGCGGCCGATGCCGGCTCGGCGGCCGATGCCGGCTCGGCGGCCGATGCTGGCTCGACGACCGATGCCGGCTCGGTGGCCGATGCCGGCTCGGACCGGGGGACGGACTCGAGTGCGGCCGGAGTAGTCGCCTGGGAGGAGGGAGACCCAGAGGGGAGGGCGGAACCGAGGGCCCCGGAAGCCAGCGGCTCCGACGCAAGGGGCTCGACGACGACCGTCTCGGAAGCGCCGGTCCCCCGCGAAGCGGGCTTTGCCGGCTCCCTCGCACGCTCGGGCGACGAGGCCTCCACACGGGCGGAAACAGTGGCTTCCTCCTCGATGGCATGCTTGCCTGCCGAGGCCGCGACAGCGGCCTCTTCGGTGGCCTTTTTGCTGGCCGGCGGTGCGCCAGCGGCCTCTTCGGTGGCCTTTTTGCTGGCCGGCGGTGCGCCAGCGGCCTCTTCGGTGGCCTTTTTGCCGGCGGGCGGTGCGCCAGCGGCCTCTTCGGTGGCTTCTTCGGCAGAAGAGGTGGCGACAGCGACCTTTGCGATGGCTTTGTCGGCGCCGAAGGCTCCGTGGATGCTCCCCGGCTCTGCGGCCTCCTCGATCGCCTCACCCCCTCGGCCCATCTCCTCGCCGAGCTCTGCTTCCGCCTTTGCATGTTTGCCTCTCTCCACCGCCTGCGCCTCCGCGCCGGGCCCTGCTTCCGCCTTTGCGTCCTCGCCTCTCTCCTCCGCCTGCGCCACCTCGCCCCGTTCTCGGTGTTTGCGTTCCTCGAGGGCTTCAATCTCCTCGGCGCTCTTGCCCTGGTCGATGAGGCTCTGCACGCGCTCGTCGGCTTCTCGGCCGGCCTGTTCGCGCAGCTGCATGCCCGCCTCCCAGAGCTCGCGGCTCTCGCGGCTCTCGCGCTCGCGCGTCTCCTCCATCTCGCGCATGGTGCCCGTCGCGTCCACGCGGGGCATGCCCAGGCGCCGCCACAGCCGCGAGAGCGGCTCGCGGCCGTGCGCGCCCGGCGAGGCGCCGCCGCGCAGGTCTCCGCGCGAGGCGGCGTGCGCGGCGGGCGTGGCCTGGAGCGAGAGCGGCGGCGGGACGCCGCCACGGGCGCCCGCGCGCGCGCCGGGCGCGTCGAGCGGCGACCCGGTCAGCGAGGCGGCGCCGCGCGCCGCGGGGAAGCGCGGCGGGCGCGCCGAGGGCGCGTGCGCGCTCATCGGAGACGTCTGCAGCGCCATGACCTCGAAAAAGGCGCGCGCCGGGTTGCGCGGCGTCGCCTGCGATCCGGGCGTCGATGCGGTCCAGTCCGCGCCGCCGGACGCAAGCGGAGAGCCTCGAGAGCCCGCGCCGCCCAGCGCCAAGGGAGAGCCGAGCGCGCTCGCGCTCGCGCCCGGCGAGGCGAGGCGCGCGCGCATCGCGCGCAGGGGGTCGGTCATGGGCGTGCCTTGGATCGAGAGGCCGGGAAGGCTCGAGAGGCCGTCGTAGTAGGGGTTGCCGACCGATGAGGCCGAGCCGGGCGCGCCCGAGAGGCCGCCGCCCTCGGCCGCCCCGCGCGCCGAGAGGCGGATCGGCGGCAGCGAGGGCGGCGCGCGCGCCGGCGAGACCGGCGAGGCGATGCCCAGGCTCAGCGGGTCGAGCGTCAGTTGCCGGTCCGCGTCCGCGCGGCCGCCGGCGCCGCCGTCGGGAACCGTCAGCGGGTGCAGCGCGGGAGGGTGCACGTGGTCGAGCGCAGAGTCGGGGCGGCCAGAGGGACTCGACGCGCCGGAGAAGAGCGGCGAGGCGTCCCCGGAAAGAGGCACGAAGCGACTGTGCGGGTGCGCGTGCGCGTGCGCGTGCCCGGACGCCAGACCAAAGCCCTCCCAGTCGCTCCCGGGCCCCTCAGACCCGGGGCTCCCGGGGAGACCGCTGCCGGCGCCACCGCCTCCATCACCTCCGCCTCCTTCGCCCTCCTGCCGCCGCGAGCCGGCGACGGGCCGCGCGTCGCCAAGCCAGGCGAGGGGAACGTGCGCCTCGAGGTCCGGGGCCGCCGCGGCCCCGGCCCCGGCGGCAAAGTCCACCTCGCCGGCCTCCTCCCCGGCCGCGCCCTCTTCCCCCTCGCCGCCGTCGTACGGGCCGGCGCCCGCCGGGGGCGAGAGGGTCGCGTGTCCCGTGGCGAGCCGCTCCGCGTCCAGCTCCTCCCTGGCGCGACGAGCGGCGGCCACAGCGTCAGCCATGAGCCCCGCGACGGCATAGTCCGGGATTCGCATGTCCGTCCATCCCACGCTGGGGTGCGTTTCGGGATGCCAGACGCTTCCCGGCGAGAGCGAGTCGGCCGCGCTCGCGGCCAAGCCGCGCGACGCGGCCCAGGAAAAGCCGGCGGGCGCCGAGCCGGCGCTCTGGCCCGCGCGGTCGCCCGCGGGAGGCGCGGAAGGCGCGCCGCTCTGTCGATCCGCCATAGTCGATCAATGCCGGGCGCGTCGCGGGCCCGCGCGGCCTCGCGGGCGGCGGGACCCAACGCCCCCCGGGCGCGTCGGCCTCGGACGGTTCGAATCCTCTGCGCCGCGGACGCGCAGCACGCCGTGCGATTGCCCAGCGGAGATGCGCGCGATGGCGGATCCTCGGTCGTATTCGCGCCGCTGCGCCGTCTCGACGCGACGCGCGGCCGCGAGCCCCGCGCGCGCTCGCGAGACGGCCGGGAGAGCCCAGCGCGCGCGCGCGAGGCGCGAAGACCGAGCTCGGGGAGGGCGGAGCGGGGGAGGCAAGGGGGAGGCAGGCGGGAGGGGGGAGAGGGACGCGGAGCAGGGCGGGTGGGGTGCGGAGATCCGAGCGGGGACGTGAGCGAGGGAAGGCGAGGGGCGGGCGGCGGCGCGCGACAGGGGGGCGAGGGCACGAGGCGCGGGCGTGGGAGGGGGGGATTTTTTCCGGAGCCGCGTTCGCAGGAGCCGCGGGGAAGCGGGCAGCGGGGTGAGCAAGCCGGGGGCGGCGTGGGCAAGCGGGGGGCGGGGTGGACAAGCGGGGGCCAGGGGAGGGGGGAGCCGGAGGGGAAAAAAAAAAAAGGTGGCGCCTCCCCCCCCCCCCGGGCCGCGCGCGCGGAAGCGGCCGGCGCGTTCGCTTCGAGGCGCCCGCGCCGCTGCACTTTGCCGGACGCGCGACCTTCCCCCCCCCGGCACCATTGTCGAGACCGCAGAGAACGGCGAGTTGCATCGCGACCGACCATCGCGCAGGGAGCGGCAAGTGGCGCGAGCGGCAGAAAGACGTATGGGGGGGGGGGGCGGGAAAGCGGAAGCGGGGGAGGGAGAAGGCAGCGAGGGAACACACGGAGCGGCGCAGGCGGAGCGCGACAACAGAGCCCGGAAAAAAACAAGACAACAAAAAGAAAATATACCAAATTGAAGGGAAACAAGATAAAGTGGAGGAAAAAAGGCAATACAAAAAAAAAAGAACGGGAAATTCTACAAAAATAACAAAAATCGATTAAAAATATATAAAAATGTACAACAAACAATCCCAATCCAACAAAAAAACTAACACAAAACTCTACAAAAAACTTTACAAAAAGCTGCACAAAATTACAAAAACAACCGAGAAAAAAAAACAAGATAAAACCCAAAAGATAAAAAAAAGACGCAGAAGATCGCTGTGAGGAAGGCGCCGCCCCCGGCCCCCGCCCACCCCCCTCGTTCGCTCACGAGCACACGACGCAAAGCCGGGGAGGCGACACGCAAGGGAAGCCAGGACGGTCTCTCTTTCGTCTTTGTTTCGGTGCGGTTTACCTTTTTCCGTTTGCTTGGGCGAGCGCCGCTTCGACCGCGGTTTCTCCCGCGCCCTCGCCGAGCCTGGCGTGGAGCGCGTCCCTGAGCTTGCGCATGAGGTCTCCCTTGATTTCGTCGAGCGCTCGTTCGAGGTTGTTGAGCTGCTGCGTTGCCTCTGGGTTGTAGAGGAAGAGTCCGTAGTAGAGGTCGAAGCTGTCGTGGGCGGTGTTGTCGACGAGGTCGAGCAGCGAGGAGTAGCCCTTTGTGTCGATGGCGGTGCGCTCGAGGCGCATGGCGCCGAGCACGCGGCCGACGGTGTGCGCGATGAACTGGCTGCTGGCCGCCTGGCGGTCGTGCTCCGCGCAGGTCATGGGCACCATGCGGCACCCCTGGTCCTGGAAAAAGGCCAGAAAGGCCTCGAGGCGGCTCCGGCGCGCCTCCCCGCCGGACAGGCGCACGCACTCGAACATAAAGTTGAGGCCCGCCCAGCTGCCCGCGCCAGAGTCGGGACCGAACATCGGGTGCGTGCACAGCACGTCGGCGGACCGCGGAAGCGTCTCCAGCAGCGCGCGGCGCGGAAACGTCTTCACCGACAGCACGTCCACGAACAGCGTCGACCGACGCAGGCGCTGCAGCGGGAGCGACGCCAGCACGCCCCGGAGCGACAGGATGCTCGTCGCGAGCACGACCACGTCGGGGTGACGCTCGCAAAAGTCGTCCGCGTCCCGCAGAAACGTCACGCCCATCGCCTCGGCCGCGGACGTGTAGTCCCCGCGAGACGTCGCCAGCACCGTGTGCCCGGCCTGCACCATGCGGCGCGCGAGGAACTGGCCAAACGTGCCGAAACCGACGATGCCGATCGTCAGGGGACGGTGCGCAAACGGACCCTCCAGGGGAGGAGACGCGGCGGACGACGAGGACCAAGGATGGGGGTCGGGGTCCGAGTGGCACCCCTCCTCGTCCGAACCGCTCGAGCACGCACGATCGCCCGAGGAGGACACCTCGGCCGCGGCGACCGGCAGAGGAAGCGCCTTTGCTTCCGGTGCAGAGGGGGGAGAGGGAGGAGAAGAATCCACGCCCGCTTCCGGCGCAGGGGGGAGGGAAGGAGAGGAAGCGGTGCCCACAAAACCCTCCTTGTCTTCCTTTGCCTTTTCCTTCTCCTCCCCGCCCTCCGCTCTTGCTTCTTCCTTCTCCACCACACCAGAGCCCGAGAGCCCCGTCTCGAAGCGAAGCTGCCGCTCGATGTCGCTCGAAGGGTCGTCGGAAGGGGCGCCAAAGGCCGACGGAGAGGGAGCCGCGCCGCCGCGCGCGGGCGCGCGCGCCCCGCGCCGGGCCCGGCCACGGCGGCGCGCAGCGGCGCCCGCGCGCGGCGACGACGGCTGCAGCAGCCAGGTGGGAAGAGCGCCGCCAGACGGCGAGAGCCACCACGCCTCCGACGAGCCCGCGTCGCCGACGACCGACGCAACCGCGGAAGCCGCGGCAGCGCGCGGGAGGGGAGGCACGCTGCGCGACCGGGCGCCCGCGGGCGAGGCCGAAGAACGGCCGCGACCCAGCGCCGACAGAGGCCGCTCCGAGGGGAAAGCCATCGCGCGCGAGCAAACCGCGCGAGGCGCGGCGGCCGCCGCTCCGGACGACGCCGAAGACGGCGCGCTGCGAAGCGCGGCCATGCGGCGCGCGGACGCCGCCGAGGCGGA